>QAXK01006358.1:0-26158 GCA_004335735.1 Chlorella sp. KRBP
CATGTGCGTGATGATGATTACCCATGCTCATCTGCTTGCCAGAGATGGCCGCACCGGATGTTAAGCTTGACACACACACACCTGCAGCTTGTCGCTCAGTTCCGCCGCCTCCTTGAGCGTGGGCAGGCCGAGCCGCTGCCGCACGCCCTCCTGCCTCAGCACCACGCCCATGAGCACGCTGAAGGCCGAGTTGGAGGCCCACAGCACCGCCACGCCACTGGGCACGTAGTGGCCTAGAGGGATGAAGAGGAGCGCCATGAGGCGGAAGATGCCCTTGACGCGTGCTGCTTGCTCTGCAGTGGTTGGGTGCGTGGGTGGAAACAAGCAAAAGGGAGCGTGATTCAGTTGTTTGGCAGGTGGGTGGGCGAGAGAGGGTGTGCAGAGGAGGGACATGAGGCCCTTTGTTTGGCGTGCTGCTTGCTCTGCAGGTGAAGCGGGAAGGTCACCAGGCAGACATCATCATCATCAGTGCATGGCGTTCACGAAAGGTGTCATGATGCTGCAGCCGTGATAAAAGATCGTCAGGCAGGCCTCCCCAAGCAAAGAGCCCAGACAGACAGTGGCGGCTTGTTGCGGCGCTTGATGACGCCTGACAGCACACAGCAGCGCACCAGCCCGTGTCGCCAGTGTCCGGGGCTATGTAACGAAACGGATGCATTTGCACGCCTCTCACCTGCCCTGTCTGGCGTCGCCATCTGATCGCCCGTCACGTTCATGCCGTACTCGATCATTGCCAGCGTGGTGACGGCGCAGATCAATGGGAGGCCGTAGTACGGATCTGGCAGGGTCAGGTCGCTGAACCAGGACAGGCCACCCGTGGTGAGAGACGGCGCCTGCACACATCAAAGGCAGTGGTGGGAGGGTGGGCACACGCGCGCTGTGCAGTCCACCGCGCCCATTTGCTGCTCATTCTCACATCGCTCACTGGACTGGCTGGGACCAGCAGGCAGGAGCAACGCCATGACTAAACGTCCACCCCTTGTAGCTCAACACACTTGGTTGATGCCGCTTGACGCCCCGTTTGCGAGCTACACACACAGTAAACCTGCAGCGCACCCGAGAGGCCGAAACCACAACACCCGCACCTTTGACATCATGAGGTTGTTGGTCCCGTTGAAGATTGAGATGAAAACGACGCTGTTGACGCACAGCGTGCCCAGCATGGTCAGCATCACACCCGACAGCTGCGGTCCAAAGCGCAGCTTGATGTCCTCGGTGCGGCGCACCCACGTGCTGTGGATGTGCAGCTGCTGCTCGCGCGTCGCCTGCACGTGACAGATTAGGGCTTGTGTTAGGGTTAGGTGTTTTGCCCAACGTGGCACACCGTGGCAAACAGGGCACCTCTTGCCATCTCTGTTCTCTGCACACACACAGCCCGCGCTACTGGCGCCCTCTCATGCACTGGTGTGAAACTTGCTCGGCGAGGCCACCTACCTGGCGATCTTTTGTGACAGCTGCAGCATCATGACACCTGCCGTGATGATGATGAGTGGCGACCTCTCAGCCCGCCCTCCCAAGCCCTAACTCACCGCTTTCTGCATGGCCTCCTGCAGCTTCTTGACCGGCAGCAGCTCCAGGTTGAGCGCCTGGGCGGGGCAAGGAGCAGACAACACACGATAATGGCACAAGGCATAATATCTACATGCAGCAAGCTCTGGCCTGAGTGAGAGGCTGCTAGCACCAGTGCCTTGCGCTGGATGCAGAATTGCGGCCGTGCATCTCACAGCGTGCATCAGCCTGCTGTGCGACGCGCAGCCTTTGCTGTGCCATCAACGCAAAGCACACATGCTAGCAGCCCATCGCGTGTTCCAACAGGTCAGCGGCTGCCTGGCCCGCTTGCATGTGCACCATGCAGCATCCGCTGCTGCACTGGTGCATGACGCCGCTGGCCGGTACGAGCCCACGCCCCCCCACCCTAACCCAAGCCCGAGGCAGACGCACCATCATGCGCGAGGTGCTGCGCTGGTTGCCAATGATGAGCGGGAGGGTGATAAGGCGTGTGACCACGTTGATAGCGGCAATGGACCCCCACCTGCACTCACGGCAGCACGATATGTGGCAAGTGGCACACTCACACAGCAGCAGTACCACCATCACCAGCAGCAGCAGTCACGCGTGCCCCCTTAGGATGCTCATGCACTGCGAAACAGCACCATCACCAGCATCACTGGCACAGCTGCAGCAACAGGGCTGCCTGTCTGCTGGAAGTCAAGATGAGGAGGCATTGGTAGCATGACCTCCGCTGAGCCGCCACCGTCACCACCGCCGCCGCCGCGGCTGCTGCTGCGTATTGTGCTGCCACAACCACATCCCGCAATCACATGACGTCGCTCACCAGGGCAGGCCCAGGTCATGCACCTGCTTGGCCCACGCCACAAAGTACGCGCCCAGGAGCACGCTCTCAGTCATGGCGCCGTCAATCGCCGCCAACTCCACCTGCGTGGACAGGAACAACCCACCCATCCGTCGCAGTCACTATGTGACGCGCGTTTGTGCTCCTGAGCTGCTGCGGGGCACTGCATGTGCGTGTTCCTGCGCTGCCCGCCGCGGCAGGTGCATCCGACCACGCAGGCCTCACCATGCCACACGCGTCGGTGATCGCCTGGAGCGCCTCGGCGCTGTCCGCCGGCAGCGCGGGTAGCTGCGCAGCAGGGAGCTCCACCTGCTGCACGCTCGCTTGGAGGGAAGCTGCGTCTGGTGGCGCGTCTGGCGCGTCAGTGAAGCTCAGCTCTGGGGCTGCAGCGGGGACGGGCGGGGCTCCAGTCGGGGCGGCGGTCTTGGCGGCGCCGCCCCACCACGCCATGCCTCTGAGCTGCTGGTGCTGGTGCTGGTTGTGGTGATGGGAGCTGTGGCGCGAGCCTTGGTGCAGGCTTGGCGGCAGCAGCTGCAGGGATTGAGGTAGGTGCCGCCGGCGCGTCGTGCCGGGGCCGTCGCTCAGGGCAGCCCATGGATGTGGCTGCTGCTGATGTAGGCAATGTGTCTGATGCAGTGGCTGCTGCTGCTGCTGCTGGCGCTGCTGCTCATCGTCGCTGCTGCTGCCGGCAGGGAGGTGGCGGAGCGCTGCGAGCAGGCCGACCTCGCGGCTCAGCAGGGGCTGGGTCGGCAGCGCGATGGCCGCAGCGGCAGCGCGACGCAGCGCCATGCTCGCGATCTGCTCGATGTGTTCGCTGTTCTGGGGTGATCTGTGAAGGTGGCAGCGCCTCACAAAGGCCAAATCAATCGCTTCACGTTCATAGCCAGAGGCAGCGCATTCACGTCTTCATCATCTCCACATGCTGCTCCTTGCATCAGTGCGCGCCATGCGCCATCGTCCCGCGTGACTAACCACGATTACCCGGTGCTCAACCGCACGACCCGTCTGCTGGGCCGTCCCGCCACCGCTCCATGACCCTGGAGCAGTCAAAGGCCGGCTTGCCCAGCATCACGTTCACCTGCAGCAGGGTTGCACGCACGGGCATGCTCACGTGCTGCGGTACGTACCGCAGGGCGATGCGGTCCGTGGCAGCCGCCAGGACCCCGCTCATGCATCACTATCAAGTGGGCCAGTGAATAGTCTCAAACTAAGACACCCCACTTGTGCAGAGCCGGCTCCTGGTTGTGCCCCAACGCCCCAGCACCCCGCACACCAAGGTCGTTGGTGCCTTAGTGACTGCATGCTCTGGGCTGGGCTGGTCCCTAATCGTTCCTCGCTGCTGGTCCGTGCTGCCTTGGTTGATGCGGCTGGGACGCCCAGTTGGCAAGCGCACACACACACACGCACCTCGTTGTGTATCCTACAGAGCCACTGGCTTAGCGAGCTGCCCGACGCCACGTCCGGGGGGGTGTCTACAATCTGCACGAGCATGCACACACGGTGGCGCTGGCTCGAAGCAGGCTCAAAGCAGGCCATTAGAAGCTGCTTTGGCATGGACCTCCATCAAACACGTCTTTAAGTGCTTCAGCTTGGCTGGCTGCCCTAGAGCTGCCCCAGGTCAGGCAGCCTGCTGCACGCCTCCCTCCAAACAGCTGGAAGCGGTGGGACCTCCACCACAGCGAAACGAAGCCACCACAAGCCTGCTCGCCTCCTGTCCACACTCGTCTGCGGGACAAAGCACACCACAGACGACGCTACCACTCGCCTGTTGCCGTAGGTGCTCTGCGCACACGCTGCACGGGTAGAACTCCGCTAGTCCCTCCATCATGCTGCGCATGAGCGACCGCTGCGCCCCCGAGGGCTCTTCGGGGTAGTAGGCGGCCATGGTGTGCAGGAACGTCCAGCTGGCCGTGCCAAGCTCGCCGCTCTCTGGAGGGCACGGTAGGGGTGCTGCCTGCTGTGGTGTGCGAGGTGTTGATGGTGATGTGGTGCTGGTGGCGGTGGTGGTGGCGTTGCTGGCGGCGATGGCAGCTGCTCCAGCCGCCGCCGCCGCCGCCGCTGCTGCTCCAGCTGCTGCACGGCATGGGGGCACGAGCATCATCAAGTCGTCGAGCGCAATCGTCGGTTACGCAGCACGCGCACACGCTGCGCGTCCCTCACCTGCACCGCCGCCGCTGCCCTCCTTGCTGCGTGCCGCGAGGCGCTTGAAGGATGCTATCATGTCGGTGGCGCCTGAGCAGGCTCTGCAGTTCTGCGGGTCGGGGAAGACTCCGGGAGGTGCCGCCTTGCCGCCGTGTGCCTTGCTGCTGCTTGTTGATGGTGGGGGCTCCGATGGTGGCGTGGCTGCAGATGCTGCGTGCTGCTGCGCCTCCCGCACCGTCATCCTGCTGCTTGCTGCTTGCTGCTTGCTGCTCGGCCACGCCAAGCGACCACACGAGTCCTCAAACTGGCACGGCTCGATGTGACAAGATGGAGGAACGTCGAGGGGTAAATGCTGCGCGCTGAGGGGCTGCGATTCGTGCCGATTTGAGAGGAGACGCATGATTTGGAGGCTTGCTCGCGCTGTGGGCTCGCACAGCCCCTACAGCGCGGCAATCGGACGTGCTACACCACTGCTGCGTGGCCACACTGCTCCCGCCACGCGCTTGGCCTCCCCCTCTCCTCTGCACCTTCTCGGTGTCGGAGCGTCTCGAACATGCAGCTGTTGCTGCTGCTGCCGCTGCTGCTGGCGTGCACGGCGGCCCAAGCAGCACGCCTAGGCCCCGGGCAGGAAGGCCTGGGCCGTGGCCTACCCCAGGGGGACCGCAAGGAGACGTACCCAGAGGTGCTCGATCCGGACGCGCGAGTTTACGTGTGGCGGGAGTTCCTCACGCCTGGTGAGGCTGTTAGTATTTGTATAGGACACGCCTGGGCACTGCCTGTGCCTGTGACTGTGCAGGAAGGTTGGGTGAGCGTCTTAACGCAGATCGCGCGGCGCGCGGCGCGGCAAAGCACACGCGGGTGTCAGTGCATGCATGCGCGTGCCTGCACCCACGCAGAGGAGTGTGACTACCTGCGGCTCAAGGCTGAGAAGCGTCTGGAGCGGTCGGGCGTGGTGGACTCTGCCACGGGCGCCTCCACCACCTCCACCGTCCGGACCAGGTGAAGCCCAGTGTGCCATTCGTGGCCTGCGTGGGAGCTGCACATGCATGCACGCTTCCAGGACAGGAAGCTGGCCCGTAAAGGGCGGAGGGGGAAGAAGAAGCGGCTCGCCGTGGGCCGTCCGGCACAATAATGTGCTGAATGAGGTTGCCACTGCTGCTGCGCCTCGTGTATGTAATGCCGCAGTGATGGCATGTTCTTCAGCCGCGCGGAGGACCACGTCATTGAGGGTGCGTATGTGTGTGGCGTGCGGTTGCTCGTCATTTCTCGCAAGCTTGCAAAGTGACCACCAGGGTCCCAGTTCGCTGCCACGCGCTGACGGCTGTCGCTCTGCTCTGCCGTGTGTACCATGTGTGCGCAGCAATCGAGCGGCGCATTGGCGAGTGGACCCTGACGCCCGTGTGGCACGGCGAGGGCTTGCAGGTGCTCCGGTACAAGCAACACCAGAAGTATGACGCTCACTGGGACTGGTGAGTGGGCTCGCTGGCGCTTAGACCATGTGCTGGCGCCTGGTGGGGGGCTGGTGAGCGAGCAGAGCTGTGCTGCCACAAGCGGTGGTGTGCCACACTCGGTGGCAGAGTCACCACTACCACCATCCTTGCAAACAAGCGGCGGCCCACAGCCAAGAGGCACAAGCTCGCAGCAAGAAGCCCGTTGGCGGCAGGCGGCACAGGGCCATGAACCTGCGGCGCTGTGCAATGGGTGGCGTGCGCCGCTGGGGTACTAGTGCCCTCCTGCTTGGCATGGGATTCAGGGCCTGGTTGTGCTGTGCGCATCGCTCGTGCTCTCTCAGCGGCTATGTCCTGCAAGCAGTCTGCTCTCTGGGGTGCCGCACGCGCAGGTTCTTCGACCAGGAGAATGTGCGCAATGGAGGCAACCGCTGGAGCACCGTGCTCATGTACCTGCATGACTGGCTGGACGAGGGCGGCGAGACGGTGAGGAGGGCCTTTGAGGGCAATCGAGGTTAGCCGTGCCATTAAGCGCTTGGGATGCCCAACAACAAGAGGGGAGCAGGGGGCACTTGATGGGGGTCACTAGAACGCTCTCACTAGGGCGCGTGTGGGTGTTGGCGTTAGCCGACCCTGTGTGACAGTTGTGCCATGCACGTCCAATCGTGCGTGTGTGCACCTGCAGGTGTTTCCCTTGCGGGTGCACTGCAGCAGGCCCTTTGTAACCTGTGTTCCTACGTGCGCCCCTGCCGCAGGTGTTTCCCAAGATCCCGGCGCCAGGCGGCGTCAACAGTAACTTCAGCGATTGTGCGCGCCACGCGCTGGCCGTCAAGCCGCGCAAGGGAGACGCCATCCTCTTCCACAGGTAAGGAGGGGCAGGCGTCCAACGGCCTCTTCCAACGGCATCTTCAGCAGGTGGCGCAGTTTTGTCGATGTTGTCCCGGTATCAGCGTCGTCTCATGTGCGTGCCTGTTCAACGGCTGCCAACGTGCACCTTGCGACTCGCTGCCCTCTGCGTGCTGCTCGGTGCCGCGCGTGTGCTGCAGCATGAAGTTCACCGGCGAGATTGAGGAGCGGTCCATGCACGGCGCCTGCCCCGTCATCCGAGGAGAGAAGTGGAGCATGTGAGTGCTGCGAGCACCTGCGGGCGCTTTGAAACAGTGTGTCAGGTCCTCAGCAGGACACTAGTCCCCCATGGAGACGCGCCCTGAGATCATGCGCACGTGGGACAGCCCTCAAGTGGGGTGACTATTGCAGATCATCGCTCAGTATGCAGGCACACTGCTTTTCGGTGCACAAGTCTGCGTCACGCGGCTGGCTGGCGTGCTCCATTTGCTCAGTGACTGTGCTCCTGCAAGTGGCCCTCTCTCTTCCTGCTGACACTGACAAGTGTGCCGCTGCTGTTGGTGGTGGTGCTGGTGCGTTGGGCCACGCTTGCAGGACCATGCGGATGGTACAAGATGGCGGGTGACTGAAGATGATGACTTTTGACGATGACGGTGGTGACGGTGCGTTGGGCCCCGCTTGCAGGACCAAGTGGATCCACGCGAAGTGGTACTCGATGGGCGGCGACAAGTACGACCAGGAGGCTGAGAGCTTGCAGTCGGCCACGCGCGAGTTCCAGCAGGCAACCAGTGAGTCATGCTGCCCTATTGCCCTGCGTGGTTTCTGGTTGGCTAACAGCGGGATGGGCCAGCAAACGTGGTCGGTGGCGGGCAGGTGCGCGCCTAGCGTGAGCCCCAGCAGGCGGCTGTGTCCCTTGTGGTGGAGGCAGTGCGATGCAAACAGCACTGGCGACCTTGTGCTGGCGGCCTTGCTTTTTCCCGTGCAGAGGAGAGGGAGCTCTGAGGTGGCGGTGGGCAGCGTAAGGAGGCAAGACGGCAGGCATAAGAAGGCCCACAGCCTCCGCCCGCATGCACGAGCCACCACAACCGCAGCAGGAGAGCGGCTTGCTGGACAGCACACAGCTCAACACCGTGTGCGCGTGCTACCTCGAACCAGGATGACACCATCCGCGGTTTGCAGGCCACGCGACCACAAGGCGACCTTGGCAACATTTTTGCAACTTGGCTGCGGTTGATGCTGTGGTTGTGGACACTCAGTGGCTGCTGGACAGCTGTGCGTCGTGCTTGTTGGCTGTGTGTGACGCGGGCCAGTTCATGCAAAGCATCTGGAGAGCGGCTTGCGCTGCACTGCTGGCTGGGAAGCAAGGCGTGCCGCACGTATGGTTTGCACTTGCTTCAGCACAACAACAGAGCACAACTGAAAGGCAGGTCACAGCAACTCCTGACGGACCCATGATGAATACCAAGGTGAGGTGCGTGTGTACAGGTGTATGCAAGCACGGCATGCATGGCAGGCGAGTAAGTTCCTGGGGCCCCGCTAAACAAGGGCATGCGAGATGCAGAATACTGTGCAGACTGGAAGCAGAACAAAGCGCTGTCTCGGTATCCTGGCTTTCCCAATGGTGCTCTCTCCAGTTCCATGGACATCTGCACAACCCCCAGCTCTTGCAGCTGCTGCGTGCTCGTTCCTGATCAGGCAACTGATCAGGAGCGCTCCGATGACGCCGCAGGCTCCTGAATCAGGCGGTTCACCTCCAGCGTCCCAAACAGGAGACCCTGCACGCACATAGCAATTGAGGTGCATGTGTTGTGGCCACATCGCACAACCTGCGCATCCCTCGCATCATGGTCTGATGGCCTGGGCTGCCAGTGCCTGCTCCTCTTGCGACTACATATGCATGCGAAAAAGCATAGAAAGCATAGAAAGCATAGAAAGGAGAGCCTCACCCTGAGAGCGGCCAGCACCGGGTTGAGTCCCTTCTTGGCGGCCAGGTTGGCCGAGACGTAGGCGGTGAAGCTGTGGGCCACCAGGATGAAGAGCACCACCTTTTGCAGTGCCAGCTCAACCTCTGCAACGAGTGGACAGGTTGCGGGCATGTGAGGTTGATATGAGATGCGCATCACGGGTGCGGCACGCAGCGCTGGGTGCAAGGTGGGGCTGCGTCAACCGTTCCACGTGAGCCAGGCGCAACTGCATCAGGGACGGGCCTGTTGGACAGCCGAGATCTTTCCTGATCTATCGCGCCACCTGTTGACCCTCGGCGCTGTGCACCCTGCTCACCGTGCGAGATGACGCCGATCCTGGACCAGTCGCCAGAGTAGGCAGCGTCCACGATCATCAGCTGGAACTGCGCAGGCAGTGGAGACGGTTGGCGTCCGATCGCATGCGCCTGGTGTGCACGTTGTCCCTGGCCATCCCTGGCGCTGCTGCCCCCAAGCAAGAGCTTACCAGCAGAGAGCCGACCTCCACCACGAAGTAGAGGTCCGGAGACAGGTTCCTGCGTGCGCGCGTGCTCCACGATGGACCCGACGTTGGATCGTGTTTGGCCACACACACGCAGGGAGCGGCCACTGGCACTGCTGGGGCGCGCACTCACAGCTCAAAGGGGCCCAGGCCGACGCGCACGGTCTGCGTGGTGCTGGATGGCGCACTACCTGCCGCTTCGTCGTCCGCTGCCCCCCGCACGACACGGCCCCGCGAGGCCATCGGGAAGCCGCTGATGCTGCGCGCCGGGCATCGCGAAGCAGATGAGCGCGCAAATGGCCGTGCTGCCGTAGCCAGCGAGGGCCAAGATGGTGCTGCACGTCCTCCGAAGGGAAGGCTCCTCGTGCTCTGGCCAAGCTGCTGCAGCTGGGAAGACGTCATGCTGTGCTGTGCTGGCCTGATGGTCGTCCTCTGTGGGTGTGGCGCGATGTGCGGCGTATGGTCACGGGTCGTGGGCACGGTGCCGTGACCGAGGACCAGAGCCCAAGTGCAAGGCAGAGCCTGGTACCTGGTGGGTTTGCAGCTCATCCGTGCACTCACCGCTTTTGCTGCTCTTGCGCTTCCCTCGGTGAGGACCGCCGCGGGCCGCTCCTCCGTGGGAAGCACATTGGTGCGCATGGCTTGGGCCTGTTTCCAGGTCCTCACCACTGCGTCTCAGGTGTCCTGTGCACGTCCCACGCGACGCGGGGCGCCCATGTGCGCGCTCTACCCCGGTCCCGCTCCGCCGTTCGCAGGCACTCCACCATGGGCAGGCTTATGCAGCTGCTGAGGCGATGGAGGAGGAGGCGGAGAGCGCAGCACCAGCAGTCGTTGGTCCTGGCGCTGGTGGCGCTGCTCCTGCTGCAGCCAGGCGCGGAGGCGATGCAGCTGTTCGGGCGTCGCAGCGCCTACACGCTGCTGGAGGCGACGCGGCCCAATTGCCAGCCGGAGCTTCTTCCGCCCGAGGCGCGCTGCGCCTACGTGCTCGAGCATCGCGCAGCGTGCGCGCCCCGCAGCGGCCTGCTCGACTACCTCAGCATCTACTACTGCTGGGGCCTGCAGGACGCGTGAGTGTGCTTGGTGTTGGGGCCGCTCTGCGCGCCCGTCGATCGGGCGGCCATGTGCACCAAGGCAGGCCGTGCACGCACCTCCTGCAGGGACTGGCTGGCGGCGATGCTGACGGTGCTGTGGATCGGCGTGGTGTTTATGCTCATGTTCACGGCGTCGGATCGCTTCTTCTGCCCGGCCATGGAGCTACTGTCCGAGTACATGCGCCTGTCGCCAGCGGTGGCGGGGGCCACGCTGCTGGCGCTGGGCAACGGCGCGCCGGACATCCTCACGCAGCTCTCGGCCGCCGCCTCGGTGCGCACCCCTCTGTTGCTGATGGCGGGGGGCGGCGCGGGCAGGTGGCGGTGGCACACCCGTAGTCACCGCAGCCAGCACACAGCAGCAGCAGCAGCAGCAGCAGCAGCAGGATGTCAGCAGCAAGCAGCAAGTGGCAGGGCCTGGCTGGTGCGGCGGGTACCTTGCCGCAGCGAGGAGCCGGCAGGATGCTGAGGAAACAGTGGAGCCACCTGTGCTGACAGCTGTGTTGGCACGGTGGTGTGGCTGCGCAGGGCAACTCTGCAGACAGCCTGAGCATGGCTCTGAGTGAGCCGTTGGGCACGGGGCTCTTTGTGAGCAACGTGGTGCTGGCGCTGGTGGTGGCCATGGCGCGGGGCCTTACACAGGTGAGCAATGCAGCAGTGGTGGTGTGGCTGTGGTGGGCGCATGCAGCGGCAGAGTGAGGTGGGAGGGGAGTGGCCAGTAGGCCCAGCCTTTCACGTCACCAGGCTGCAGATGGTGTTGTGTGCCTGCAGTTCTCAATGCACGCAGCGAGGCTGCCACCACGCCAGGTAAGCAGCCTCTCTCGCATACCGACCTTGTGATTGTGTGCTTGTGGCGCTGCGCAGGACATGTGCCTCAAGCCAGCCTTCTTCCTCAAAGACGTCCTCTTCTACCTGGGCGCCGTCACCCTGGTCCTGAGCAGCCTGCTGCTGGGCAGGGCTTACCTGTGGATGTGCGCGCTGCTGGTGGTGGCTTGGGCCAGCTACGTGTGCCTCACCGTGTGGCTGTCAAGGGACGAGGACAGGGTGCAGCTGGACCCCCTCCACCACGAGGTGAACTGAGGCAGTTTAGCGGATGGAAGGGGCAAGGACCAGGACAGGATGAAGGTACAGCACGACCTCCAATGATTCACGCCACCTCTCGCTTTACAGGTGCCCTGTCTGGTCCCTCAAGACGACCTAGACTCCGTGGACATTGAGGACTGGCAGGGCTCACTCATTCACTCACTCACTCACCCCCTGTACAGGTGCCCCGTCTGGTGCCGTACGGCCCTTGGGACGACTTGGACTCCGTGGACATTGAGGACTGGGACTGGCTCGAGGCCCTGCCCGACGAATACCGCGATGAGATGCTGCAGCACTACTACAGCAGCCTCAACCTCGGTAACACCGGCAGCACCAGCCACGCCATTGCAATGTCTGGCCTGCCCACCCACCACTCGCACCACCCCAGCCACAGCCACAGCCACTACCACCCGCCCGGCGCGAGCGGGGGCGCCACTCTCCACGGTTCGCTGATGCTGCCAGGGCAGTTCAGTGCGCCGGTAGGCAGTGAAGGGCGAGGGGGGTCGCCGGGAAGAGGTGGAGGCGCGCACTACGGATCGTCGTTAGGGCTGCCGCTGGCGCATGGAGGGCAGGGGCAGCTGCTATACCCTGGGTTAGGGCTTGCGGGGGGCGGGGCTGGGCATGGCGCGGCGGCGGTTGCGGCGGCTGCGGGCGGTGGTGGTGGAGGTGGGGGCGGGAATGGGGTGGTGGTGCTGCAGCCAGTGCTGCCGCGGGGAGGAGGGGAGTTTGGGGGCCGCAGCGTGCGCAGTGCTTCGCCGCCGTTGACGCTCCGTGGCCGTACTAACCACAACGGTGTCGGCAGCGGCGGCAATACTGGCATGGGTGGGCTGTCCTTGAGCTTCCAAGCGGTAGGCAGCGCTGGTGCTGGCGGTGGCGGTGGTGGTGGTAGCGGCCACATGAGCATTGGTGTGGTGCATCCGCATCTGTCGGGCAGCAGCCAGGCGATGCGGCACACGCTGCCTGGCCCGGTGCAGAAGCGGCTAGCGGAGCTGCAAGCAGGCCTTGCCGCCGCCAACGGCGGTGCTAACGGCATCGGCAATGGAGCAGCTGCAACAGCCGGCGGCGGCGGCGGCGGCGGCGGCGGTGGCGCAGGAGGTGGTGGAGGTGGAGGTTTAGAGGGCTTAGGGCGCATGAGCAGCGGCCCGCTGGTGCTCGGCGGTTCGTCCAAGGGCAGGGCGCCGAGTTGGTTGCTGGACCTGCGCCAGCGTTCGGTTGCGAGTCGGTTGAGCCAGGCGTCGGCTACAGGGGGCGTGGGGAGGAGGTGGGGGTCCCCGCTGCGGCCTGTGGGAGGCGGAGGGCTGGGAGGAGGAGGGGACCTGCACACGCTGTTTGAGGCGCACGGTGCGTGTGTGTGTCGAGCTTTACATCTGGTGGAGCCAGTTACGGCAAACAGCTGGTCCCACAATCCGCAGACATGCGTCACATCCACAGCCCAGGAGCGTGTGGGCTGTGCGGTGGCGTTCGTCGCCTTGGCTGTAGCCGCAGAACTGCACCTTGTGCGTGCTGGTTGTGGGTGCAGCTCTGACCTCATGCACTGCTTGCGTGTGGACAGTGCGGCATCAGAGTGCACAGGAGCTTGGCGCAGGCGCAGGCAGCGCCATCAGCTTCTGTTGCATCAGCTTCTACAGCATCAGATTCTCCAGCTTCTCCAACCTTGCGTGTGCCTTCTGTCCTGTATGCAAGCGCAGGCGAGGAGGGCCCCCTGCCCCGTGCATCCCGGGCCGGCAGCGTGAGCCAGAGTTGGCCCCCACCCCGCGCCGCCTCCACCGCCGCCGGTGCTGACCTCGACCCTCACGAGGGTTTGGCCATGCACCATGACGACGATGACGATGGCGATGGTGGTGGTGGCTACCACTACGACCACGTCGTGGAGGAGGAGGAGGAGGAGGATGGGCAGGAGGAGGAGGGGAGGGAGGGGCGGCAGGGCGTGCGGGGTGGCAGCAGGCGGCAGCATCAGCACGAAGAGGAGGGCGAGGAGGTGGGTGGGGAGGGGCGTGGGAGGGGGAGTGGCAGGTGGAGAGGTGAGGCTAGGGAGGGGAGGGAAGGGTCGTGGCACAGTTCGTCGCGCGGCGAGGGGAGCGTTGTTGGTGTGGGCTCGGCACCACAGCGCATTCGCTCGTGGGGCAGCAGCCGTGCGAGCCGTCACGCTGGCGCCACCAGTGGGCTGGACGCCGCTCCTCTGGACATGCATGGCACGGGTGCGCTGCATGCCGACAACCCTCATGGGCACCACCACCATGAGGGCTTGCAAACCTCCGGCAGCGGGCGAGGGCGGCGGGCATATGCGCAGCAGCAGCAGGAGCAGGAGCATGGCATGGGGGTTGTTGGTTACGGTGGGCGGGGGAGGGCGGCGGGGAGTAGCGGGGACGGCACGGACAGCACAGCGGGCGGGTCCGCGCCGCTGTCGCATGTTGGTAGGCCCTCGGGAGGGTATAGCGGGGGCATGGGCGCGTCACCGGGGTCTTCGTCAGCTGGGGTGCAGGAGGGTGGGGTGCTGCTGCCGCCCACAGCACTGGGAGTAGTGGACCCGCATCGCTTCCTGGCAGCGCTGCCGCCGGATCGTCTGAGCCGGGGCTCCTCCATGCGCGCAAGCCCTCACCAGGGCTTGGACCTCGCCGGACACAGCGAGGCCATGGATCAGGCTGCAGCACCTTCCTTCTTCGGCTACGCCCTGCATGATAGCAGCAACGTCGGCCATGCCCATGCGGTTATGCCCTCAGGGCGTGCCGCCCATGCTGCAAGCCCTTCCTCCGCCCTCTCCGCCGCGCTCTCCAAGCGGCACCTGCATGACCCTCTGCAGCCGCCACAGCTGCAGCAGCACCCGCACCAGCAGCAGCAGCAGGGCCCGCAGCAGCAACACCCGCAGCAGGATGACGAGGCGTTACTCATCGCCAGCCTGGCAACCGGCGGCGGCGGTTTGCTCCGCCACGCCACCACAACAGGCAACGGCAGCAGCTCCGCCTCCATCGCCACCGCCACTGCCGCCGCCGCCGCATCTACATCCTCCCAACAGGGGCTGGCAGGCAGCCACGGCGCTGCGGGGGACCATGCCCTCCTACACCCTAACGAGGGCTCGCCCATGACGGCACCCGCAGCCCTGCCCTCATCCTCCCTGTCCTTCCCCGTGCTGGCAACGTCCAAGGCGCGAGGGGCCGCCAGCAGTAACGGCAGCCACCGCACCTCGCTCTCCGAAGACGAGGGCAACGTGGAGCAGAGGATGTTCCACCAGGACCACTACCAAGCCTCCCGCCACCACCACTACCAACAACAACAACACCAACAGCAGCAGGTGACCGCGCCGCCGCAACGTCGCCGCAGCCTGCCCCGTGACGGTCCGCCCTCCGCCGCGCCGCCGCTTCCGCCGTCTCAGCTGCTGCTCGCCTCACGGCGAGGAGGAAGCCTACGATGGGACGGCGGCGCCGCCCACGCTCCCTCCCCACACCCCCACCACCCAGACTCCCACCACGACCCCCAATACCCCCCGCACCACCACCAGCTCTACCACCACCACCACCACCCAGGCCCAGACAGCCTCTACGCCAGCAGCACACAAGGCGACGGGAACGACCGCAGCAGCGTCTACAGCGGCGTATACCTGCGACCGCAGTCCCCAAGCCCTCTCCCTTCCCCAGAATCCTCTGCTACCGTGCTTTCCGCCGCTGCTGCCGGTGGCCATGGAAACGGTGCAACGGCTATGGAGTTGTCAGCGGGGCAAGCGTCGTCGTTTGTGTCGCCCGGCAGTGCGGCTGGTGGTGGCGGCGGCGGCGGCGGTGGTGGTGGCGGCGGTGCGGCGTCGTTGACGGCAGTGCTATCGCCACAGGGAGTGCCAGGGTTAGGAGGGAGGGCGTCGGCGGGCAGTCCACCGTGGGGTGCGGCGGGGGGTGAGGGGCAGCAGGGGAGCGGGGGCGCGGGAGGAGGGGGAGGGGGAGGGGGCAAACGGCCGACGCTTTCGCGGCCGCCGAGCCACCGGCAGACGCAGGAGGCTGTGTCGCTCTTCAGATGGACCTCGCACAGGTGCGTGGGACGTCTGATGTGCCACTATCACATGGGATATTCTCAAACAACTGGCACGGCACCATCAAAAGCGGCACACGCAGCGTTGAGGAGCACCTTCCCTTGACCGCTTGTACTGCACACCTGTACTGCTTGCCTGTTCAGGTACGCGTACAAGGAGCACGGCGCCACCGAGAGCGGCCCACACAGCGCCGACAACAGCGTGCACCTCCCCACCACCACCACCACCACCTCTGTCCCCACCACCGCCACAAGCATCACCGCAGCGCCCTCCTCCCCACCCCTCAGCCGCACCAGCCACAACGCCAGCCACCCTGCGGCACCCCCCGGCAGTCGCACCAGCGCCAATGCAAGCGCACACGGCCCTCAGGGCTCGTCTCCACCCTCATCTACTCCAACCGGCCACCACCCACTCCACCATAACCACCACAGCCACCATGGTCACCACAGCCACACCCACAGCCACAGCCACCAGCACAACCAACACAGCCACGCGCACCTGCAGGCGCCGGGTGGTGGCGGCGGCGGCGTGGGTGGGATGGGCGGCGGGGCGGACTTCGGCGGGTTGGATGAGGGCACCTTTGTGCCGCTGCTGCTGCAGGTGTGTGTGTGTGTGTGTCGAGCTGTACATCTGGCGCGGCGATCTCTCGCAAGCAGATGGGCGATGTGCGGCCGCAACCTTATGTTCCTGTATGTTTTCATGCGCGCCCCGTCACACGCACAGCCCATTTTCGCGTCGCAGTGTTCTGCGCCGCTCTGGAGGTAGCAGAAGGCCTGCCTTCACCTCGCTTCCACCGTCGCCCACACCACGCAACCCCTACCCTGAACCCTACCCGCAGGGTCGCCTGCAAGAGCTCAGCGAGGCCCTCGACCGCGCCCGCCTCGCCTCCCACCAAACCCTCGCCCATGCCCCCACCGCCCCCAGAGGCCCCCTCACCGCCACCCCGCCCCGCACGCCGGCGTTCGGCTCCTCCCCGCCCTCCCCTGCCCCCGCGCTGCACCGCCGCTCGTTGGGCACGCCCCCAGGGTTGGCTACCCTAGGCGCGGCGCCGCCGAGCGTGCCGAGCGAATCGTGGGGGTGGAACCTGCAGCTGGTGTCTGGGAGGCAGTCGGCAGGTGAGAGGAGCAGGTCCCTGAGGGAGGGCTAAAGAGCAAGCGTTGCTGCTGTGTGTCAAATTCTGCAGTTTTGCATTCGGCACGGCCACCTCTGGCAAGCAGATGCGCATACAGCCAACACAGGCAGTAGCAGAGCGAGCAGGGGAAAAGCCCAGCGCCGAAGCACACAGGCATAACAAGCCCGTGTGTGCACTGCTGCTGCCATGTGTACGCTGCTGCCGTGTTACGCTGCTGCTGCTGCCGTGTTTACACTGCTGCAGGCGGCGCCAATGGTACCCCATCTTCCCCCCGTGGTCCTACAGCCCCCCTCGGCTCCTCTCCCACCGCACCCGACACCCCACCCACCACCCTCACCTCCGCCACTACCACCACCACCACCGCCGTCCCCGCCCCCGCGACCAACCGATTCCAAGCCTTCGTGACAAACATGCTCTTCTCCCGCCAAACCTCCAACATCAGCACCTCTGTCAACGCCACCACCGCAGCAGCAGCAGCAGCGGGAGCAACAGCAACAGCTGGCGGTGGCGGCGGTGGCGGTGTGGGTGTAATGGGTGGTGGCGGGGGTACGGCGCCCAGCAGCGCGTCGGTTGCCAGCTCAGCAGCGCCCTCCGCTGTCCCGTCCTACACGTCCTACACATCCGCTGAGCTGGCGGTCGAGCAGAAAAGGCTCAAGAAGATGCTCTACTACGCGCACAAGCAGCAGAAGCTCGAGGCCAGCAGGAAGCTAGCAGCCGCAGTCGCAGGTGCTGCGCCAGCGATCGCGCCCGCGGCGATCGCGGGGCGGGAGACGGCCAGCGATTCCAGCGCGCTGCCCCCCGCGGCAGGCGTGATCGCGGCCGTGTCAGCGGTGCGTGCGAGCGAGGGCGGGGCTGGTGCCGATGCCGCTGCTGCAACTGCGGCGACCTCTGCCACAAAGGCGATTGTGCCTGCGGGTGTGGGCCGGGCGACGCAAAGCGCGATGGCCGTCGTGGCGGGTGGCGGCGGAGCGTCGGTGCTGGCGGGCAAGGCCACGCCGTTTGGGCGCCAGTCTGCGGCTGCGGCGGCTGTAGCAGCAGCGGCTGCGGCGGCAGCTGCGGAGGAGGAGGAGGGAGATGAGGAGGGACTGCTGGCGACGTTGGGCCGAGGCGTGGGGGCGGGAAGGGGAGGAGGCGGGGGAGGTGGGCTGCTGGAGAGGGGGAGCACGGGGGGTGGGAGTGGGAGGGGAGGGGAGGGGGGGTCACTGGGCGGAAGCGGCGTTGTCGCGGCGGCGGCGTGCGCCACGAGCGTTTCGTTCTTTGCCGTCACGGAGTCCAACGCCGGTGAGCGCTAGCGAAAGGGCGGAACGCAGCACCCTGTTGGGGTGCTTTGGTGCGCCCTTGCTGCTGGGCAGGGGTAGGCGGCGCTGTTTGTGTGTGTCGAGCTTCACATCTGGCGGAGCCAGTTACGGCAAGCAGATGGATCCCACAGTTTGCAGACATGTCGCAGCAATCGGTCAGGGCAGGGAAGCAGCTGTCCCAGCGCACAGCCCCCCTGTCTGGCAGCTTTGAAAATATGCCCTGGCCAAACTGGCGCAGGCCACACTGAGGCCTCCAAAGCAGTTTCCCCCTTTTGTTTGCTTAGTGCCCAGATCCATCCCCACTCACATGGGCACTTCGCGTTGCCCAAAGCGGCAGAGCTCTGCAGAGGCACTTCCCCACATGTTCGCTTCCATGCCCCTTTGTGCCCCGATCCATTCCCACTTACACAGGCATGTCGCACTACCCTTGCTCCACACTGGGCTAACTCCCCTCCGGCGTCGCGCTCACAGGCGCAAACAGCAACACGTCTTACTCACACACACATGCCCCCACCCACCCTGCAGGCACGTCGCACTACCCTTCCTCCACCCTCGGCCAACTCCCCTCCGGCGTCGCGCTCACAGGCGCAAACAGCAACACTTCACACGCCACGTCAGGCTGGACCTCCCGCCTCCTCTCCGCCCTCGGCCTCCACAACAACAGCTCCCGCAGCTTTCGAAACGCCGGCAGCGGCTTTCAAAACGCAGGCAGCGGCGGCATCGACAGCTCTACCGCCTTGCAGGGCGCAGCAAGCGGCGGCAGCGGCGACGCTCTCGCACGCGGTTTGAATTCCATACACGGCGCTACAAGCGGCGGAGGCGGCGGTGGAGGCGGTGTGGGGGATGCCTTTGCCACCTACGTCTCCGCTGACGCTGGGATGCTGAGCTCGCCTTCCGCTGTCTTGCTGAGGGCAGCTAGTAGCAGCGCTTGGGCTGCCACTACCGCTGCGCCCTCCGCTGCACCTTCTGCTGCACGCGCGGGTAGCGCTTATGCCGGGCCGATTGCAGCAACAGGAGCAGGAGCCGCATTTACCGGCACTGCTGCCGCTGCACCAGCAACAGCAGGAGCAGGAGCAGCACCCACAGCACCCACAGCACCATCACGTTCCGCAAGCAGCATGTCCCGCCTGGGCCCTCGGACCACCACGCCCCTGTCCTCCCCACAAGCCACATCCACCCCTGCAGCATCCGCAGCAGGCGTGGCAACGGCGGCGGCGGCGGCGGCAGTGGCGGCGGGAGCGGTCGTGGCGGCAGGGGAGGAGAGTTTAGTGGGCTCTTCGCCGAGTGGTGTGTCGCCAGAGTCGTCCTCGTCGCGCTTCCTCTCTTCTCCCGGCTCCGCTCTTCAGCGACTCAGCGGGCCACGGGGGGGCAGCGGGGACGGCGGCGGCGGCGGTGGCGGCGGCATTGGGCAGTCACGCCGTGAGACGTCGGCTAGCGGCGGTGGAGGCGGCGGCGGTGGTGGCGGTGGTGGTGGGGATGCAAACGAAAAGCAAGGGAGTGAGCGGAGGGACAAGCCGCAGCAGCGTGCGGGTGTGGGAGGGAAGGGCGGTGGTGGTGGTGGTGGTGGTGGAGGGCGGTTGCGGCGCGGCAGCAGTGAGCTGAGGCTGTTCGAGCGGTCCAGCACATTGCTCACGGAGCCTTTGCTGCCGGGAGGGTGTTCGGGGGTGAGCAGCGAGGACGGGTATGATGATGATGATGGGTTGATGGTGGGGGGTGGGGCGGGGTATGGTGGCGGAGGAGGGGAGGAGGGCGGGGAGGAGGGGTTCTATGACCCGGTGGCTACGGCCAAGGACCAGCAACTGACTGAGGAGGTGAGGGGGCAGTCAGAGCGTTATGATTCTGCATTTTGCAGTCCCCTCGCTCTTGTATGCTATTTGAACAGCGTTGACGGCCAACCGATGGGAAACAATGGGAACCGATCCATCAGGTATCCAGCAGTGTCTGTGCAATGTGCTGCAGCGACAACAGGACTGCTGACTGGACCTCTCGTCATGTATGTGCTGCAGGTGGTGGCTGAGTTGAACAAGCGCGTGGAGCGCCTGAGGGCCAGTCGCCAGTCCATCCCCTGGCTGATGTGGCGCGCCTTCAGGAGGCCGCTGGTGCTCTTCCTCTCATTCACCATGCCAATGGTGAGGCTCCGCCACCTCTAGCACCACTGCAGACGTGTGCTTGTGGCGCTCTACGTACCTTACATTTCGCTCCTTTTCGCTGCACCTGGTGTGCAGATTGAGCGGCGCCAGGAGCTGCACTACTCCAAGACCTCTGCGGTGCTCCTGCCCATCGTGGGGCCCACGCTCTTCGCCCTGTACGCCGGGTGGTGAGTCATCCTTTGTAGCTTGCACCTCGCTTTGTTTCGTTGCATGTTGCCGTCAGCCGGGCATGGCTGCTTGGCATAGCAGGCAGGTCACTCGCACCTCGCACCTGGCATTGAGTGGGTCAGGAAGAGCATCGCCCTTCTCTGCTGTCAAGCGCAATGATCTGCATGTCTTGTGGATGCCCATCTGCTTTGCCCACGTACTCAAGAGCTTGGTGCTCCGCGCCACGCAAACCCTAAGGCCATGCGTACACCCTAACGCGCAGGTGGGTGCCGTTCCCCGGCGACAGCGCCTCTGGCACCTCGGACCTTGAGCCGCTAAGCCCAGACGTGCTTAGGGTCTGCTTCTTGTGCTGCTGCATCGCCTCGCTGCTGGCGCTGCTCTTCTGGCGGGCGGATGGGCTGCTGCAGGGGCCTGTTCTAGGTGAGCGCATGAGGGTGTGGTCAGGGCTTGAGGGAGTTAGGGTTTGGCGGGCGGATGGGCTGCTGCAGGGGCCTGTTCTAGGTGAGCGCATTAGGGTGTTGTTGGGGCTTGAGGGTTAGGGTTTGCCACCCCGTTGCAGCACCACTGTGACTGACTTGCGTGCGTGCTCTCCCTGCCACACAGCCATCTTCATAAGGCCATAAAGCAAGCATGCCTCGTGCACCCTCCACGTACCTGCAACCGTTGCCGCTGTTCTTGCATTCCAGCGCACAGCCGCCACCACCACGGTGCTTGCCCATGCTTGCCTTCATAGGCAGCTTCCTCTGGATGAACGTGGCCACTGAACGCACTTGTTGCACGCGCTCGTTCACTGATTGGCCCTCTCCACACAACACAACAGCCTGACCACCGCCTGTGCTGTGCCACACTGCCTGCATGCCTGCCCTCTCCCCCTTGCAGCCGTCACCACCGTCCTCGCCTTCGTGGGCAGCATCCTCTGGATGAACGTGGCCGCCGACGAACTGGTCGGGCTGCTGGTGTCTGTTGGCCACGTGCTGGAGCTCCCAGCAGCCCTGCTGGGCGCCACGGTGCTGGCCTGGGGCAACTCCCTGGCGGACGCCGTGAGCAACACCACCATGGCTAGGGATGGGTACCCTACCATGGCCATCACGGCGTGCTTTGCCAGCCCACTCTTCATCCTGCTGGCAGGTGCGTCAGGTTAGGGTTAGGGTTAGGGTTGGCGTAACCCTGCTGGCAGGTGGGTGCTAGGCGGGGTGATGCTTTGCTGCTGGGGAGGGCAGCGCAGCGCACACTGAAGGGTGCTGTTGTCGCTGGCAGGTGGCTAATGCGCTCCTTTCAACTGCGAACGCAAACATCAAACAATTGCTGCAGTCTGCTCCTCACAGTCAAATCAAAGCCAAGCGTGTGCGGTTGGCGGACGTTGTGTCGTGCGGCTGCCCAGCCCTAACCTCCATCCCCTGAAACCCTAACCATGCCCACGCAGGCGCCGCCATCACGCTGTCAGTGGAGGCGATCCACGGCCCCGTGGACATGCCACAGGACTTGCCTACATTGGCTCTGTACGGTACATCGGCCGTCAACATGATCATGTGGGCCATCACCATCCCGCTCATTTTCAAGTGAGTGTTGGTTTCAGTCGGTCCCAACAGAGTTGGTCTCCGTACGGATGCCGCACATGTAAATCACATGGCGCAGATAGAGCTCTACCGCGCACGTCAGGCACAAGTCAGGGGGGATTTCGCCACTGAGCTTGGCTCGGCAGGGTGCTGTCACAGTGTGTATGTCGAGCTTTACATCTGGCGCGGCCATCTGTGGCACTCAGATGAGCATATAGGCAAGCAACACAGGCAGCAGTAGAGCACAGGAAAAGTGTGCGTCGTGCAGCAGGCGTGCGCCGTTGAGACGTGGTGTCATGCGGCACACGTGCTTGCAAGTGTGGTACATGAAAACAGGGTCAGCAAGCTCGTGCACCTGGCGCACACCACAGTGAAGGAGTAAGGTTCAGGAGGCCGGGCTAGAGTGCACCCTACCAGGCGCACACACATGTTTGCTGTTCCTGCTGCTGCATGTTGCAGGTTCCGCCTGGACAAGCGCATCACCATGATTGGCATCGCGTTTTACGCGTTGTTCCAGGTCGGGTTTGTGGCGATGATTGTCATCATGAGCATCGAGGACTAGGGAGGGAGGAGGTGAGAAAGGGAGGAGACTGGTGAGGGAGGAGGGAGGAGACAAAGGCGCTCCTCGTTGCTGCGCCGTCATTCAATTCAATGGGCAACGAGGCGTAGCAAGGAAGGCAATGGAAGACAACAACTGACGTTTGATGTGGCGTTGTGTCGGATGGCCTCTCGTGTCATATGTGTAAGGAAGCGCCTTTTGTTGGACGCGTTTTGGAAGCGTTTACTGGTTCAGGAGGGTTGTGTGGTAGTGGTGCGTTCTCCGTCGTTTCGATGCCTTCTCTTTGCCATGCCGTTGGTGTACAGAGGGCAGGGCCAACGATGAGCACCACGCCCATTTGTCGGTTTGACTCGCCTGCCGCAATCACACGATGACGATGACTCATCATCGCCCTGGAGGGCCTGTCCTATCCAGGGCCCCCGGGAGGTGCTAACACCGCCAACCTAACCCTGCTGACTTACCTATTCGCTCGAGGGCTGCATTGGACAGACAGACCCGGGGCCTGGTTCGACTGGGGAGAGAGTCGTATCATGCATGCACGTGCGGCGCGCACCATGCACACGCCACGCTGCCAGGAATTGCATCATTTTTTTCGTTATGTGGAACGGAGTCCCTGTGAGAGAAACTCTTGCTCCGTTGTGGGGCAGCAGAGGGGTGAGAGCACTTCGCACTCCTCTAGAGATCCGCGCTGCGTGTTCTTGTTGGCCTGCCTGCCTTGGACGTGCAATCTGCAACGCGCGCGCCACATGCTCCCTTAAGTGGCCTGTCTTGGGCTCGTTCCTTGGCTGCGGAGCGCTCTTGGCTGCTTCCTTCCTGCCGGCGCACTGTTTGCGTTCTTGCTGCTGCACGCCTTTTGCCCGGCCTTTGCAAGTTGTGAGTCACGCGTGCAAGCGCGGGAGCAACGTGTGTGTGTGTGTAGCTTGCACACGGGCGGCCAGCCACAGCACCAAGGCAGCAGCAGTAGCAATGTGTGTGTGTGTAGCTTGCACACGGGCGGCCAGCCGCAGCACCAAGGCAGCAGCAGTCAGCAAACAGGAAAGCTTTAGGCACCAGAGCATGCACCAAGCCACCAAGGCGCCGACCGATGTGCCAGGTCAGCAGCGTGCGCCCAGCGCTCCTCTGTCCCTGTCCCTGCACCCTGATACTGCTCGCCACAGACCATGCGTCAAGGCGACCACTCCCAATCATGTGGAGCCAAGGGCAATCAGACGCCCAAGGTCATCTGATGGGTTATGATGGGCATGATGTTCCAACCGGGGCCGGCAAGGTCGAGCATGCAGACCACGCGAGCCTGACACAGTCAGTTCCTTGAGATTCAACCAAGGTGCCGAGGCAGGCTCTGGTTCAAGAGGTCATTGAACATCTTAGAGTCCATTCAATGATTGAGCATCTGGCCACAGCGCAAGGATGAGTATGGTTGCAGTACAGGGGTAGAGTAGCAAGCCGGGCCGTTCAATTGTCCGAACAAGGCACCAAGAGAGCGCAGCATGGCACCAGTGCACAAAGAGGCGAGAGTTTGACGACATTGCATTGCAAGGACTTATCCTCTACTGACGCTGCTGTGCACATGAATGTGCACATGGCTGTGTTGCGCTCAAGGCTTGAAAGCCCCAACTGACTGTAAGGTGTGCTCCCTCCCATGCACGCACATCATAACGAGTGTCGCCTTGCGTTCATCAGCAATTCGCATGCCAAGCGAGTGAGTGCATCCGTGTAGCAGTCCGTATGGCAGCGATGGGCAAGCAGGGCAGTTGCAAAAGGTTCACAGCGCTCAAGCGAATAAAGCTCTGGCAGCACGACAGCAGCTCCTGCAAGGGCAGCCCCTTGCTCGTTTGCCTTTGTGCTGCGGGACATCTGCTACGCCTACTGAGGCGCCAAACCAGATGCAACCAACCACACACACTCACACACCCGAGGGCGCTGCGGCTGTTTGCCCTGTAAGCTACACACACACACACACACACACACACACTCTCTCTCTCTCTCTCTCACCACCGCGCGGCAGCGCCACATAGCACACAGGTTATCACTCAGTCACCACCCGTGTACTGCTCCCACTCCTCTCCAGGTGCAGGTGGTGGTGGCGGCGGCGGCGGTGGCGGCGGTGGCGGTGTGGCGCCAAGCTCCACGAGCAGAGCGTTGGCCTCCTGTATCGTGCGGACCGTGTAGACGCGCTCAAAGCCCTCCTCACGCGCCGGCGCTTGGATCATCTGCACGGCACACGATGATGACCAGTGCATGGTGGGCGAACGCATACGCTTTTCGTCATGCCTGAGTGCTGCGTGACATCAGATACGCCCGGTAGTTGGGCCCGCCGAGGCGCCCAAACACATGCAAACATCGACACACTCGTTTGCTTGCTGTGGCTTGCCCGCTGGCATCAGCGGAGACCAGGGTGTGCCATTCTCCCTGACAAGGCAGAAAAGGACCAGTAGCCCACCGTGCAGCGTGCGCCTCACCTTTGCAAACGAGTCGACGATGCGCCTGCCCCGGCCAAAGGGAATGGTGGGGTGGTCGGTGCGCGACACCACCCGCTCCTTACACTCGTCTGCACTGGTGGCAAAGTGCACGGCCCACACGCCTGCAGCGGCACCACAGAACAGGGCATTCGTGCAGCTGCTTCAGGCCCCGTGCCCTGCCACACGTTCGTCTGCTTGCCAGAGATGTACCCAGCACCAGATGTAAAGAAGCTCGACAAACGCACGTGGCCTGGTGCTCTGCCATGCGTGCTTCTTGCCCACTAGCACACTGACGGCGGTTTCCTTTCGGCGCGAAACTTCACAAAAACAAACAACCGTCACCAACAACGCCCGTACGCTCACCCTTGTCCCGCTTGCCCACCAGCGCCAGCCCCAGCCAAGCCTTGCGGTCCTCCACGGTGGCGTTGCACCGGTCAAGGACGGCGCTCACGCTGCGGCTGCCGTGCTGCCCGGCCTCACGCAGCGCCACGCGCGACCACTCGCCCTCGCACGTGTTGCGGCTGCCACCTGCATGAAAGCGTGGGCAGAAGTGTGAGATCAAAAGTGCGCACCACTCGCCCTCGCACGTGTTGCGGCTGCCACCTGCATGTCAGTGTGGACCAGCGATCAAGCAGTGCTGTCGTTGTTGTTGTTGCTGTTGTTGCATGCCTTCAGCCGGGGGCGGGAAGTGATCAAGCAGTGTGAGACAGCGCAGTGTGAGGCAGTGCTTGTTTTTGCTACACTCGCAACTCACCCTAGCAGCTCGACCCTAGCTACTCAACCCAATTAGCAGCCCTCTCTCACCGCAGTCATCTTGGCACACGTGGCGCCAGCGTTGAGGGTCCGACCGCACCAGGGCCTTGGCAAACGTGGACTTGCCGCTGCCTGGCAGGCCCACCAGGAGCAGCAGCTTGGGCAGGTGGCGGGCGGATGAGCGGGCTGAGGGTGCGGGTGCGGACGAACGGCTGGGGCCCGCGGGGGCGGTGGCGGCGGCGGTGGCGGCGGTGGCGGCGGCGGCAGCGGTGGTGGTGGCGGTGGTGGCGGCGGTGGCGGCGGCGGGGGCAGCTGAGGAGGAGGCGGAGCAGGAGGAGGGGCGGGTGGGCTTGCCCATGTGACCAGTATTGGTGCTGGTGCAGGCGTTGGCGCTGCTGCTAGCGCTGGCGTTGGTCTTGGTGCCGGTAGCAGCGGCAGCGGCAGCGGACACTTGGGCAGTGGAGGAGGCGGGAGCGGACACTTGGGTGGTGGAAGAGACGAGAGCGGCGGCGTTGGCGGTGGAGGTTGTTGGGGTGGTTTTGCCCTTGGGGCCAGTGGTACTGGTGCTGGGTCGGGCAGCTGCGGGCGGCTGTGTGCTGGCCTTGCCACTGCTGGTGCCTCCTGTGCCAGCACCACTGATGATGG
>QAXK01006360.1:0-20552 GCA_004335735.1 Chlorella sp. KRBP
GCTGCGGGCAGCCATTGAGGCGTACCCCCAGGCCAACGCGGTGCTGGTCCGCAGGCACGGTGCGTGGTGGGTGGGCTGGGGAGCAGTACAGCAGGGGCAGAGGACAGCGGGACAGCGGTGTGGTGGGCGGCAGGCACATGCATGGATGGCATGGAGGCGAGCGGCAGCAGAGAGCAGCACTGGGGCTAGGTCGCTAGGCATGCCAAGCTGCAGAGCGGCTTGCTGCCTGGCAGGAACAGCGCATGCTGCTGCTGATGCTCTAGGTACAACCTTCTGCATTCAGGCACAGCGCATGCTGCTGCTGATGCTCTAGGTGCTGCCCTCTGCGTCACCACGCAGGTGTGTATGTGTGGGGCAAGGACTGGATCCAAGCCAAGACCCAGTGCGAGTGCTACGACTACCTCTTCCAGCTGGCGGTGGAGATGCGCAAGCTGGGCGTGGACGCCTCCAAGCCACCCGCACCGCCTGCCCTGCCAGGGCCCGCTGCGGCACAGGTGAGGAGAGGGTGCAGCTAGCAGAGGAGGGGAGGGCAGCACAAAACATCGCCAGGGCCTCTGCAGCGCCCACAGCCAGGGCCCACTGCCTCACGATGCTGCCAGCATTTGGCAGAAAACACTTGGCAGAGCAGCAGAGCAGAGCACAACGCACCACCAACGACAACACGCCTCCACCCACCTTCCCTGCCGCGCAGAACGGCGGCACCAACGGCCACGCCTCCACATCCGCCGCCGCCGCCACCTCCGCAGAGGAGGACGCCGCTGCCGCTGCCCCCGCCGCTAAGAAGCCCCGGCTCTCTCCCAAGCAGCAGCTGCCCGTTGCCGTGGTGCTGGACATTGAGGGCACGGTGGCGCCCATCAGCTTCGTCAAGGACGTGATGTTTCCGTACGCGGCCAAGCACACGCGCGCACACCTGGAGGCGACGTTTGACACTGAGGAGACGCAGGAGGACATCCAGGCCATTCGCGTGCAGGTGAGCAGGGCTTGCGTGCAAGTGCGGCTGAGCGCGGTGCATGTGTGCGTAGGACGGCCGCCCACACCTTGGACGTGCAGGTGTGTAGGCATGTGCAGGTGTGTAGGCATGACGTGCAGGTGTGCACAGGTGTAGGCATGTGCGCCCAATGTTCTTGGTTCTGCACGTTGCGCGCATGCTCACACCTGGAGCTCTTTGTGCATGCCAGTATCACCTGTGCACGGCTGCCTGCTAACCAGTGACCTGCGTGATGCCAAGCGCCATCTCGGCGACGGCTGAGACAACAACAACAACACCTGGAGCTGCGCGCTCCATGGTGTTGTGCGCTTCCCTGGCTTAGGCCGCCGAAGGCATGCAGGGCGTGACGACGTGCAGGGCGTGACCATCCTCGTGCTTTCCTGTTGCTGTGGTGTGCCTGGCTGCTGCAGGCCACGGAGGACATGCAGGGCGTGACCATCCTCGTGTTTTCCTGTTGCTTTGGTGTTTCTGCTTGCTGCAGGCCGTGGAGGACGCACAGGGCGTCACCATCCCGGACGCCTCATCCTCCACCAAGGAGGCGGTCATTGACGCGGTGGTGGGGTGGGTTGACGCGGCCATCCAGGCGGACCGCAAGGTGACGGCGCTCAAGCAGCTGCAGGGGCACGTGTGGCGCGAGGGCTTTGCCAGCGGCCAGGTGAGCAAGGGGAGGGAGGTGGGTGGGTGGCTGGCTGTTTGGGGGACGTGGTGTGACGGGCGTGTGTGGCGCCAGCAGAGCGCGGCCATGAACAACGACAGCTTGCGCCTGCGCACCTGTCTGTGTGCAGAGTCTGTGTGCAGATGCGCATCAGGCTGCCGTGAACACCACACTGTGCTGCTGCTGATATGGATGCTCAACCGTTGCGTGCAGAGGCGCGCCAAGCTGTGTTGCACCTGCCTTGACCACCACTGCTGATATGCATGCTCAATTGTTGCGTGCAGATGCGCGCCGAGCTGTTCCGCGACACGCCCGACGCGCTGGTGGAGTGGCGCAACCAGGGCATCAAGACTTACATTTACTCGTCCGGCTCCAGGGAGGCGCAGAGGCTCTTCTTCGGGTACTCCACGGTCAGTGGGTGCCTTTGCCTCGTGCAGCGTCCGCCAAGGAAATGAACGCGTACGCCATGTGCGCACACACAAGCCGTGCGTGCTGGTGTTGTTGCGGTGCGCGTGCACTGAAGCGTCATGCCTTGAGGTGCATGCGTGCGGCCCGGGCGCTTCTAGTGCGGTTCCGCCTGCTTACCCTGCTTACCCTGCTCATGGGTTGCTGTCGGCGTCACGCGGCACGTGTGCGCGTGCACAGGCGGGCGACCTGCGGCCGTACCTGCACGGCTTCTTCGACACCACCGTGGGCACCAAGCAGCAGTCCTCCAGCTACAAGCAGATTGCGCTGTCGCTGGGTGTGGACAGCCCCTCGCAGCTGCTCTTTGCGACTGACGTGCTGGGCGAGGCGCAGGCGGCGCGCGCCGCCGGGTGGAAGGCGGTGCTGGTGGTGCGGCCTGGCAACGCGGAGCTGCCGGCGGACCACGGCTTCCCCGTCATCACCTCCATCACGCAGCTGCTCAGCCACTTCTGAAGCGTGAGGATTCGTTTGCTGTGCACCGGTGCGGGTGGTGCGGCCTGGCAACGCGGAGCCGCCGGCAGACCACGGCTTCCCCGTCATCACCTCCATCACGCAGCTGCTCAGCCACTACTGAAGCGTCGTGACAATCAGAGATTTTTGGACTGCAAGCCCCATTTTTACCTCTCCCTCGAGGACTCTGTCTTCCCACACACCTCTCCAGCCACAGCACAGGGCAGACAACGCACACACTGCGCGCGCACTCGTGCCCCAGCAGCAGCCGCAGGAGCGAGCGAGCGCGTCCCGCCGCCGCGAGATCATCGTCAGATCACCTCTCCCCACCACAGCGCCAAACCGAGCAGACGCGATGGTCGCGCGCGCTGCGGCGATGATGGCGCTGACGATGGCCCTGGCGCTGGCCTCCTCGGCGTGCGGCGCGACGATCGGCGCTGGTGCGGGGGTCGCGTGACGATGGACCTTGCGCCGCACTCGCTGGCGGCAAACGCGCGAGGGACAGCGCGTGCGACTGTGCTTGTGCTTGCGCTTGGCGTGGCATCGCGTCGCACCCACAGCCTTACCACATGCCGTGTGGGGGCCTCTGCACCTCGCAGGTGCTCCCCGTCGGTCCCTCCTCCAGCAGCAGGCCCCAGCGCCTCAAGGCGCTGCTGCCCTTGCCGTGGCCACCGCCAACGCGATCAACGCTGGGAACGTGGCGGCCGCAGCGACGGCTCTTGCGCAGGCCGCCGCCCTCGGCCCGCAGGCGCTCGCCAGCGCAATCGCGCTCGCTTCCGCGTCTGGCGACGCGACCTCGCTTGCCAAGGTGCGCAGTGGGTGCGCGCAGGCCGCTCTCAGGACCCCGCAAGGTTGCACTTGAGCGGCGCAACAGCTCCGCAAATTCAAAAGTGCAACTCTCCACACGCGCACCACGCAGGCAATCGCTCAGGCCGTGAGCCAGGGCGGAGCCAACAGCACGGCCGTCGCGCAGGCTCTGGCGCTGGCTACCGGCGCCCCCGTTGGACCAGCGCCCTCTCCCAACGCCACGGCGCCTCCGGTACGCGTGCACGTGCACCCTTGTTGTTTCAACAACAGCCTGCCCAGCGCAACGCACACGCATGTGTCTATCAAGTGCGTAGCTTCAATCCAAGATGCCCGCATGACACCGCGCACCTGTGCAGGCACCCGGACAGCCCCCGGCGCCCGCTGCGCCCTCTCCCAGCGGCGGCGGTGCCACGCCCAACGCCCAGGCCCTGGGCAACGCCCTGGCGTCCGGTGACACGTCCACAGTCGCCAACGCCCTTGCGAGCAGCCAAGGTGCGTTTGGCCGGCCCTCACCCTCCGTGGCCACCCGTGTGGATGCCGCCCCAGGTCTGGGCAGGTGCCTAATCTTGCCTCGCTGCTGATCCGTGCTGCCTTGGTTGCTGCGGCCTGAAGCTCCGTTTGCAAGCTACACACACACACAGCCACTGAGGCGACACACTGCCACTGACGTGCCCAGACGGATGTGAAACACCACCCACCCACCAACACATGTGCTGTCTTGCCCCTTGCCTCGCAGGAGGCACGGTGACCGCTGTCTCCCAGGCCAACGCCCAGGCCATCAACGACGCCGCTGATGCGTCGGCGAGCGCTGTCGCCTCCGCGGTCTCCCAGGTAGGTATTGATTGATGCTTTGGTGTGTGCGTGCTTGCAAACGGGGCGGCTGAGCCTCGCTGGTGTTGCCTCTGCGGTCTCCCCGGTGATTGATTGGTGCTTTGGTGTTGTTGCCTCTGCGGACTCCCAGGTGATTTGCGGTCTCCCAGGTGATTGATTGATGCTTTGGTGTTGCGCGAACAGAAGGTGGCTGATTCCCTGGTGCCCTGGCGCAGAGCAAATTCCTCTCCACCTGTTGTGCGTGCCTATAACCTTCTGCAGCTCAGGCTGCCCCAAGTCATGCGCAAGACCACCCTGGTGCCACGCGCATGCACCCCCGCGCGCACGCAGGTGTGCGGAGGCGGCCAGGACGTGAACGCCACCGCCACGGCTCTCGCCCAAGCTGTCGCGCAGGCCACGGCCAAGGCCTTTGCTTCCGCCCAAGCCCAAGTCTCTGTCCAAGGTGCGCAGCACTTGCGCGTGTAGTTTGCAATCAGGGCAGCACTAGGGACAGCAGCACGTGCACCAGCCTTCCCTGGGGAGCACCAACCTTCGCAACTCTTTCCCCTGCTGCTCCCGCTGCCTTGTGATGCTGCACGCTCACAGTGCATGCCATCCAAAGGCGCTGCCTTGTGGTGCTGCACGCTCACACTGCATGCCATCCAACCGCGCTGCCTTGTGATGCTGCACGCTAACACTGTGCATGCGCAGGCGCCGGTCAGGCATGCGCCTCGGCGTCCGCCACCGCACAGGCCGTCGCCCACGCCGTCGCTCGCGCCGTGGCCACGGCCTTTGCCTCCGCCTCCAACAACTGCTCCCAGGTCAGGAGCCTGGCTCGTTGGTGCCTCGGTGTATGGCTGCCCGAATCTCTGGCCTGACAGGTGGCTGAATCTCTTCTCGCTGCTATCCCTGTGCTGATTCCTTGGAGTCGCCACGACTGCACACACCAAACTACGCGCAAAAATGCTTTGCACTGCAACACCGCCTCCTGCCCTCCTCACCGCAGGCCGTGGCGCTTGCCCAGGCCCAGGATCTCCAGGACAACATCGCCACGGCCACCGCCACCGCTTCTGCCACGGCATGCTCCACTGGTGAGCACGCATCCTGCCCTGCGCTGCGCGCCGTTCTGCTCGCCGCTGCCTCATCACTGTTGCCATCGTTCAAGCGCGCGCCACACATTCGCCTACGTCTGCGCAGGCGGGACCGCCTCCGCGTCCTCCACCGCTGTCGCCGAAGCCGTCGCCACCGCAACCGCCTCCGCCTTCGCCTCCGCCCTCGCTGCCGTCAAGGGGCCGTGCGGCTGCGCTGCTGCTGGCCGTCCTGCCTCCCCTACTCCGACTCCCGCTGGTACCTCCCCTTCTCCTTCGCCCTCGCCCGCCGCCACCAACGGAAGCGCCTCGCCTTCTCCCGCCGCCGCCACCCCATCGCCCTCCGCCGCCACCCCATCGCCCGCGCCCGCTCAGCCCGGTGGCGCTGCTGCCGGCCGCGCCAACAACGCCCCCGCGGCTGCGGTGCCCCTGTCGAGCGTGCCAAAGGCCACGGGCCGCGCCGCCGCTTGCAACGGCTTCACGGCGCAGCTGTGCTGCGCGCAGTGGGACAAGGCCAGCACCACGTGCAACGACCTCGGGTGAGTGCTCGCGCAGTGCTGGTGACAGCTTGCCGTCGGCTCGTAGTGAGCCGGGAGGGCACACCATGTTTACCCGCTCCTGCGTCAAGGGCAAACAGGAGACCTTTGCCCAGCGTGACTGACGTGCCACCCACCCCCAGACCATAACCTTGAACCGCACCCGCTTGGGAGCACACGTGGTTCGCGTGGTTTGCGCAAGCTCAGGTTCTTCCTTGGCGTGGTGCGTTGTCGCAGTGGGTTCCTGGGCGCCCGCTACTCGCTGGTGGCCACCCAGCCCGCCACCTGGAGGGACAAGTTCTTCAACAACGACTGCAGCTGCCCGGCGTAGATGGCGGAGCTGCTGTAGCGCTGCAGCTGTGGTGCTGCACTGACCAGTACGCTGTGCAGCTGCACAGCTTTTGGAGGCTCCGCTTGCATGCTTTTCCTCTCTTTATATCTCTCTGCGTCTTGCGTGCCTGCCTGACGTGTGCATCGCGTTTGCATATGTGTATGCGCGTGCTGTGCTGTCTCCGTATGCTGCATCGGTACCACTGGGCGCATTAAGTACGTGGTGCCCGACCTGTGCAGTGTTGCACTGAAGAACGGCAACGGTCTGGACTGCACCACAACAGAAACTGCACCGCAACGGAACCTGCTGCAAAGCGCCAGGACGTTCGTTGGCGCGCAGAGGGTGGCAACGGCAGGTGGCACGCGGCATGATTCGTAGGATCATGCGCGCACACGTGCACTGAGGCAGCGCGCATCAGACGATCAACAAAGGTGCACACACGCCAACATCAGCGGCAGCAAGGAAGTGCTGCCGCAGCTGTTCACATCCTGCTCACTCCTCCTCCTCCTCCTCCCGCTCCTCCTCCTCTACCGCCGCCATCGCTGCCTCCTCGCCCTCCACCGCCCTCCACCCCTTGGGCGCCCCCCTGGCCCACCGACGCACCGCTTGCGCGCAGCGCACCGCCACCATGGCCACCAGCACCACCGCCGCCGTCACCACCAGCTGCAAAAGCACCCACAGCCACCACCAGCCCACCCACCACCACCTTTCCACCTCCCCGACTGCTGCTGCCACCGGTGCCCTCAGACGCGAACCCACATCGCTGTGCCCGGGCTCGCCCTCCTGACGCTCCTCCACCTGTTCCAACGCCCCCGCCCCACCCGCACTGCCACTCGCACCGCCACCAGCCCCTCGCACCCAAGCCGCGGCTGGGTGCTGCATCTGCGCAGAGCCCTCCGCGCTGGCGCGGGGCGTCGCGGCGACACTGCTCGCCGAACCTGCCGGCGACGCCGCGTGCGCCTGCTGCTGCCAGTAGCGAGGCCGCTGCTCCCATCGCGTCGCAGGTGTGGCGGGGAGCGAGGCAATGGGGGACGACCTCGGGGAGCCGGGTGCGTGGAGGATTGCGGTGGTTGCGGCGGCTGCGGGCCCAGTGGCAGTCACCCGCGGCGCATCGCCCGCTGAAGGTGGGTCGAGATCGCGCAGCGAGACGGGACCGGAGAGGCTCGTGCAGCTCGTGAAGCAACCTGCTGTGCGTGGGTGCGACGGCCTGGGCTCGCTCTGCGCACACGTACACACGCGAGTCAAGTCACTGAGCTGGTCACCATCACCCACGAGCCAGCGCGCAACAGCAGCGAAGCAACCCGCGTGACATTACATCATTACCTGCAGTGCGCTGGCCCCGCCTCGCATCCCAGGGTCCGATGAAGACATGCCGTGAACTTGCTGTGGTGCCTGCGCCAGGGCCCCCTCCTGGCTGCTGGTGCTGGTGCTGCCCTGCCCGCCAGACGCCTGCCGCTCCGCCCCCGCAGCGTCCATCGTGGGCGAGCCCCACTCTAGTGGCTGCATCTCTTCCGTGCGCTGCCTCTGCATCACCTGCTCCGGCATCGGACCCTGCTGCTGCGGCACCACACCCTGCTCCGACACCACACCCTGCTGCTGCGGCATCACACTCTCCTGCTGCGCCGCGCCCCCCTGCTGCTGCTGCTGCTGCTGCTGCTGCTCCTCAAATGGTCCAGTGTCGGCTCCACCACGCTGCCGCACGCTCCACCCGCACTCCGACGTGGGCAGGCGCGCCATCGCCACAAAAGGACTGGAACGGAACCCAGGACTGCCTGCCACGCTCGGAGTGCTGCCCATACCTGCACCCACACCGCTGCTGCCCACGCTGCACCGCCTTCCGCCCGTGCCCCTGCCTCCGCCGCCAAGACCGGCCAATGCGGAAGGAGACAGAGAGTCGGAGCCCGCAGTGGGCAAGCTGCTGCGGCGCCCAGACTGACCGCGTCCCAGGTGCGAAGCGACGCCGGAGAGGAGGTGGAGGGCGTGGCGGGGCGTGTTGATGAAGGCCAGGTTGCCACCGCCGCTCATACTGCTTCGGCGGCTGCTGCCGGCGGCTGGGCTGGTCGGCTGCTGCGGGGTCGCGGCCGCGTCAGGCGGGGTGGTGGCGGTGGTTGTGGCGGTGGCAAGGAGGTCACACGGCGCGATTGAGCTGGTGCTGAGCATTTCCTCGGGCGGTGGCGCAACGGGCGTGGCCCGGGCGCGGTTTGACAGCAGTCCGCCTAACAGCTGCGACAGGCTTGATGGCTGCGGCTGTGCAGCACGGCCCGGGAGAGTCAGCTGCGGCCGCTGCTGCTGCTGCAGCTGCTCGGTTTGGGATGCGGAGGCGTGGGCGGCAGGCAGCGGTGCGTGTGCTGCTGCTGGGGGGATTTGGTAGGTGGGTGGCGGTTGCTGCTGCGGTTGCTGCGTAGCGCCTGGGGGGATGGTGGGAGCGGCTGCCGGTAGCACCACGATGGGCAGGAGGATTGCTACGCCGCGTCCACTACCGCCGCCGCTGCTGCCGGCGGTTCTGGTGCCGAACGTGCTGATGGTGCTGGGGCTGGTGCCGGAAGAAGAGGTTGGAGCGCTGAGCAGCTGCGAGAGGCGCACTGCGGCTGCGCGGAGGGCGCCGGGGGAGGGGGCGTCCTCGGCGTTCGCCTCGCCTGCGCGCAGTGGGCAGTGCACGACGGTGGGAAGTGCGGCAGTTGGTGTGCGCCGGCCTGCAACAGCAATGCTGCCACGGCGAGCCTTGCGGTTCGATTCGAACAGTGTGGTGAGTCCTGGGCCGAACGACTCACCGAGGAGGATGCGGGCAGGCGTGGCGAGCAGCGCCTGCACCATGGTGTGCGTCATGCCGTGGGATCCGAGGAAGACGAGCACCTCGCGCGCCACTTCGTGCCAGAGGCCCTGCGCCGCCTCCACCTGTGCACATCTCGCGCAGGCACACGCAAGGGTGGCGACGACGCGATCGACTCGCGCGAACCTATGGCATCGTCTCGCGTCAACCACCACTCACCCGCTCCCGCTCGCCGCCCTGCCCATCCTGCCCATCGAGCCCACCATCCGCCGGCATCCGCAGCGCCTGCGCCGACAGCCCCGTCATCAGCAGCGCCAGATCACTCAGCAGCGGCGCCAGATACAAGCTCCACACCTCGGCCCGCAGCGCCTGCCAGGTCCTCGCGGGGGGAAACGGCGAATCGTCCCTCCCCTCCCTGTCGAGCGCGAGCGCTGCCGCAGATGTGGCCTGCTGCACTGCTTGGTGAGGCCGGGCAGAGGTGCCGCGGACGCCGTGGGTGGTGGTGGCGAGGTGCTCCAGCTCCATGTGGCGGGCGAGGGCTTGCAGCTCCTCGGCACTCTCGCGGGGCATGCAGGCGACGAGGGTCTGCGCCAGGACGCGCATGGAGGCTGCGAGGGGAGGCGCTGCGGGTGCTGCGACGGGTGCTGCTGCGGGTGCTGCGGAGGGTGCTGCGGAGGGTGCTGCGGAGGGTGCTGCGGAGGGTGCTGCTGCGCCTGCTGCGCCTCCACCAGCGGCCGGCCAGAGCTCCTCCACGTTCCGCGCGGCCTCTGGCGGAAGCGCAGCAGGGGCGGCCGGCGCTGCTGTGGCGGAAGCAGCAGCGGAGAAGATGCCAGCGACTGGCTCCCTGCCGTGGCGTCGGCCCGTCACGGCACCGCCGATGTTGCCGTCACGGGGACGAGCACCGGGGGTGGCGCCGGCCGCCAAGTCGAGCAGCAGCACCTGCGAGCACACGCGAGACAATGTGCACTCGTGCGTTGCTCGTGAACAATCCATCGCTCCATCGGATCCCTCAAATCCGCCTTTTACCTCCCTTGGCCTAAACGGTGGCATGAGGAGCGGCACTCAGAAGGCGACAAACCAGCAAACCAGCAATCAGAACGCGGCAGAAGCAACCAGAATGCGGCGAAGACAAACGCACCTGGCAGGTGACGCAGCCTGGCCGCACCAGCTCCACCGGCAGGCGCACCCCCAGACGCATGTGCCCTTGCTCCCGCAGAGGACCCAAGTCGACAGGTTCCAGCGCCACCACCTGACTGCCCTGGCACGCCAGCAGCCACACTCCCTTGTCCTCCACCCTTCCGCCAGTAGCCCTCCCTGTCTCCTCCACCCTTCCGCTGGCCGCCCTCGCGTCCCTCGCTTCCTCCACCTCCCTCCCGCCCACCTCCCTCCCACCCACCTCCCTCCCGCTCCTCACTCCCTCCACCTCCCTCCCACCGTCACGACCACCCAGCACAGCACCTCCCTCTCCCTGCAGCCCCCCCGCCAACAGGCCTGCTACCGGGGGCGCAGGCACCGGCCGCGCAAACTCCGAGCTCCGGATCCCCGTTGCCGCAGAGCCTGGCGCGGCGCCTGGTGCAGCGACAGCTGGCGAAGCGGGGAACGGAACGCGGCTGCCCCACAGGAACTGCACCGTCGCCAGGTTCAGCTCCAGCTCCAGCACCTGTTGCTGTTGCGCATGCTGTTGCTGCCCGGTGCTCTGCCGCCGGGGGCTTGGGTGAGGGCCAGCGCCGTTGCCAGTTGCGCTGTGCATTGCCGCAGCTGGCGCCGACGACGTCGATGCCGCTCCGGAGCTGCCGTTGCCACTCCGCGCAACGTCAGAGGAGCCAGCGCCGACGTTGCCGGAAGGCGATGAGAATGGCGAGGTGGGCAGGACGATCGCAGGCGTGGCTGGCCACATGATGACCCGGCGGCTCTCATCCAGCTGCTGCTGCCTCGAGATCGAGCCCGCAACGGCGCCAGGGTGAGTTGTCGCCTGCCGCGAGGCTGGCAGCGCTGCGGTGGGCCGGGTCGTAGCTCGCTCGTGTGCGCGTCTGCTGGTCGTGGCTGGGATCGGAGGTGGAAGAGGCTCGCTTCTCGTTGCTGCTGCCAGAGCTTGCTTCTCCTGCTCGCCCTCCTCTTCTCCCACTGCCTTCCCCGACGATTCCGACGCCTCTGCTGCCTCCTCCTCCTCGTCTGCTCCCTCCCCGCGAGCTCGATCCTCCTCCTCCCGCCGCGCCTCCTCCGCTTGCCCCGACACGCGCGCTTCCTCCGCCTCTGCGAACTCACGCGCCTCCTCCTCCTCACCCACCTCTTCTCTCGCCTCTTCCTCCTCACCCTCCTCCTCCTCCTCCTCCTCCTTTCCCCGTTCCTCCGAGCCCTGTCGCGCCTTCTTCCCCTCCCCCTCCTCCTCCCGCTCGTGCTCCCCCGCTTCCGGCCCCGCCTCCCCAGAACCCGAAACCACGCCACCAAACGACCCCATGATCGGCACCACCACCTCGCAAGCAGCAGAGCTCGCCGCAGCATGCAGCGCGGTCGTCCCAACCACCCGCCCCACACCCAAACCATGCCCTGGCTCCGCTGCCAACTCCTGCAAGGCCGCCGCCGCCGCCCCACCACCACCACCACCATCACCACGATGCTCCTGCTGCTGCCGCCGCCGCTGCATCACTTGTCGCAGTGCCGGAACGCCACCACCAGCACCACCACTTCCAGCCCTGGAGCCCTCCCGCCGGTGCCCCAGCGGCGTCGTCTCCTCACCAAGCGTGCCCACCAGCCGGCTGCCACCTAACGCCTCCATCCCTGGAGCCGCCACACCGTCCACTGGCAGTCCCACACCCATAACCCGCTCCTCCCCTCCAATCTCCTCCTCCTCCTCCCCCTTCCACTCCTCCTCCCCCTCTCCCACCTCCATCTCCTCCCCGACCTCCTCCTCTTGCTCTTCCTCTTCCTCCTCTTCCACTTGCCCACCTCCACCAGCGCCACCACCACCGCCACCCCCCGCAGTGCCAGCAGCAAAACCAGCACCACCCGGCCTCACACGCATCACCTGCAGCGACACACGACTGCCCGCAGGCGTCGCCCCAACGCTCCCACTCCCACCCCCATCATCGCTCCTGCTGCTGACGGCAAAAATCGACCCCAAATCCGACCTGCTAGCCTGCTCGCTAGCGCTCCCATACGCCGCTTCAACCCGTCTGCCAGTGCCCGTGCCTCCGCCGCCGCCACCGCTGCCGCCGCCGCCAACGCCGCCAACGCCAACACTGCCACCGCCAGCGCTGCTGGTTCCTGCGCCGGTCACCGGTGTGGCCGCATGGGACCCTGATGAGGTGTAGGGTTCAGTAAGCCCTGCCAGTGTGGTCTCGATCTCGAGCTGTCCTGCGGATCCCATAGGCTGTGCCGCTGAGGGCTGGTCGGACATGGTGCGTGCGGCGCGGGGCCAGGAGCGGTTAGGGCTTGCGGCGCGGACATGCAGGCGGGGAGGGTTGTGGGGTGGGGGCGGTGCGCCTTGGGCGGAGCTGGGGCGCGGGGGCATGGGAGTGGGATCGGGGGGCGCAGGGGCGGGAGGGGGAAGGGGCTCGCGTGCTGGGCGGGGGAGGCGGGTGGGCGTGGTGGTGGCTGCCGTGCTGGTGGTGGTGTCGAGGCGGGTGGGCGGGTGCGAGTAGGTTGCTGCGGCAGCGTCGGTCATCTCCGCCTGGTGTGCCATCGTCGCCACACCGCCACGACCGCCTTGGCCGCTGGTGTTGGTGTCCCGTCTGCCGGCGGTGTCACCGTTGCCGCTGCTCTTACCGCTGCCACAAACGCCGCCAGGCTCCCCAGCCCCAATCGCAACGACAAGGTCCGACGCTCGCCCCTGCGAGGCGGAAGCGTCGTAAAGCCTCACGAGCCCTGCGCAGGACGCTGGCAGCAGCGAGGCTGTCACCACCACCCGCTCCCAGCGCTCGCTGCTGCTGCTGCCCTCCGTCTGTCCATCGTCCGGCCGTGTGCCCACCGGCGCGCTCGACGAGTCACCGTGCGAAAACGAGAACTCGTCGCGCAGGCAGTCGGCGAGTAGCTGTCTCATAGCCGTCTCGTCGTTGCTGGCGACTCCTCCCGCTGCCTCTCCTCCTGCTGCTCCTGCTGCCGCCGGTGCAGCTGCCGGCTGGCCCGCACGGTGTGGCAGCGGCAGCGGCGCCTCCGGTTCCTCCGCACTGTGCGCCGCAGTCGCAGCCTCCGTCCCCGCCGGCGGTGCCGCTGCTGACGGTGGCGACTGGCTGCCAGCAGGCTCGGTGGTGAATGCTGGGGAGGTCGGCCCAGCAGGCGCGTCCTTCGCTGGCGTCGATGCCCCCAGTGGAGCGCCGGCACGCTGGCCAAGGATGTCGGGTTGGCTCCGTGGCGGCGAGGATGATGATGACGCTGCCGGTGGGGAATCAGAAGGTGCTGGCGCGGGCGGGTTGCGCATCGCCATCAGGTGCAGCACCCCCATCACGCAGCCTCGGACGCAGGCCATGGAGAGGAGCAGCACGTCGGGGAAGTCGCACGCCAGCGCGCGGCAGACGGCCCCGTGCATGCGCTGCTGCACGGTGGCGAGATCCGCCTCCGTCTCCACGTGCACGCCCTCAACCTGCGCGCGCAGGTTTGATGGTGCGGGCGCGGCGGTTGGCTTGCACCTTCATCCGCTCTTTCAGACTGCACCTGGGCGCATCACCTTGCCCTGCCCACCCCAAGCCATGTGTGCACGTCAACCTTGCCTTGGTTGCTGCGGCCTGAAGCCCCGTTTGCAAGCTACACACGTTGGGCTCCGGCCCCGCCGAGGTGACCAACCAGATGCAAAGATCGACACACACACACGCACAGCAAGCTCACCTTGACCACTGCGGTGGCGGACCACGACGAGCTCCCAAGCGGCGAGGTGTACAGCACGCTACGCTCCCCCCTTGTCATCTGTCCACTCCCTTCCTGAGCCTCCTCCTCCTCCACCCCCGCCGCCTCCTCCACCTGTCCTGGCTGCTGCTGCCCAGGCAACGACCGGCCCTGCACTGCCCTGCCAGTGGTCCTGCTGGTGGGCTCGCGCGTGTGCGTCGAGGCGCTGAGGCTGCTGGTGCACCTGACGACGCCCAGCGGCTGGTGCATGGCGCATGGTACGCTGCCGGTGTTGCTGCCGGGCGCGGCTACGGTGGGCGGGAGGCGGTGGATTGGGGCAGAGGTGCTCAGATGCTGGTTGGATGGTGCTGAGGTAGCGGCTGCATCGTCCCTCCCGCGCTGCTGCTGCTGCTCTTGCTCTTGCTGCTCCTGCCGCAGCCTCCGCTGCTGCACTGCGGTGTCGATGAGCAGCTGCAGGTTGAGCGAGACTGGAGCAGAGGTGGCCGTGGCGCGCGCAGGAGCGGCAGCAGCTTGCTGGAGCACAGGGCCGAGGCTGGACGTGCACTTCCACCTCCCGGTGCTGGTGCTGATGCAGCTGTGCTGCAGCGCCTCCTCCTCCCCGCCTTGGCCGAGCAGGTCCTGCACTCGCATCCTGGCACCCGCTTCGTCTGCTTGGTGCCCCTCCTCCTGGCGCCTGCTCGGCTGCTCGGTTGACTCGCGCTCCTGCGCGCCGCTGCGCCCCAGGCCGGGCGCGCTGAGCGGCCCCGCAGCGTTGGAAGGCGCTTGGCTGATCAGCGGCGGGAGGAGAGGCTCCAGCGCGCCTGCGGGTGGCGCCGAGTTGTGGCGAGCACTGTCGCTGCTGCCCTCGCGCGAGGGGCGCTCCGACGCCGCGTGCGGCAGGTTGCGCGCCGCGTCCATCGCAGGCTGCGGGTGCTCTCACGCTCCTGTGTCAATTAAGCACTTGAGGAGCAGGAGCAGCTGTAAGGGGATCAGGAGCCACGCCTATGTGCGCACAAGTGCACGGCGTTGCGTGTGCGGCGTCCGCATGGAGGTCTGCGTGGTGGCGCAGGCCGTGCGCGTGAGTTCACAGCTCCAGCTGGTGTCTGATTCGTGCTGCACACCGCTGCAGTGGCCTGCTGCACCAAACTGCAGCAATGATGCGCCTTCCCTGGCTCCTGCACCTCCTGGTGGCGCTGCTGGCGTGCTCCTGCGCCATTGCCGCTGAGCAGCCATCCGTGCTGCTCAAGCAGGGCACGCGCGTGATCAGCGCGAACTGCAGCAACGCTGGAGCCATCAGGTTCCTGGGGCTGCGATTCGCGAAGGCGCGCCGATGGGGATCGCCCAGCCTGTGGTCATACCCGCGCAAGACGACGGTGAACGCCACCAGATATGGAGCCTGGTGCGCTCAGCCGGTGCTCACCACCTCGCCGCTGGTGAGCTCCGGTTGTGGCGACAACTGTCACTCATAGTTGTGGGCAGCCATCGCACCAGGTCCATCGCGTGCAGCAGCAGCAGGCTTAGGTGGTGGCAGTGCTGCAGTGTGGGTGCAATGGCAGTGGGCGCGAGGGAACGGGCGGCCGTTTCGCGCCTCAGCACGCGATCATGCGTGCCCACCGTTGCCGAACGATGTCGATTCTGCTGCAGAACTACCCCAAGTTCGCCTCCAGCGAGGACTGCCTCTTCCTCAACATCTGGACGCCAGCGGGCGCCACCCGCAGCTCCAAGCTGCCCGTCCGCGTGTTTGTGCACGGCGGCTCGTACGTGTCAGGTGCGGAGCAGGTGCAGAGCAGCAGGGGAGGATGCAAGCACCACTTGACGGGCGGGCTGCTGCACATCAAACGGCAGCTCAATGTTGGTCAGAGGCCCAGATACTGGCCAGCGGCACGCAGTGCGGATGGGGCGAGCCATCGTCCCCAATGGGCCATCGTTGGGGCCAGCAGTCCATCATATGATTCCACCGCCCGCTCCCGCAGTGATGCTGGCAACGGTGGCTACTCCCCTGCAGGTGGCGGCGCATGGAACCAGTACGAAGGATGCGGTGTGGTGTCTGACGGCGACGTGATCCACGTGACCATCAACTACCGCCTGGCTGCCTTGGGCTTCTTGGCGCTGCCGGAGATCAGGGAGCGTGGCAACAACTCGACTGGCAACTGGGGCCTGCAGGTGGGGGGCTGATGGGAGGGCTGATGGGAGGGCTGATGGGTGGGCGCTGTGTGAGGGTAGACTGCTCTGATACCTGGGGCCAAGAAGTGCGACCTGGGCGCTTGCTCCTTTCTGACGAGGTCCTGGCCACACCTTTGATGCGGCTGGGCCGCCCCGTTTGCAAGCGCACACACACACACACCTCTCTGTCTGGTCTGGGTCGGTGCCTAAGCTTCCCTTGCTGCTGACACGTCCTGCCTTGGCTGATGCGGCCTGAAGCCCCGTTTGCGAGCTGCACACACACATACACACACCTCCAGGTCCATCCCAAGCAGGTGCAAGCATGCAACGTACGTCGGCCAACCCACACAAATGGCCATTCATTCCCCTCCTCCTCTCCACCGCAGGACGTTTGCGTGGCGCTGCGTTGGGTGCAGCAGAACATTGCCTCCTTTGGCGGCGACCCCAAGCAGGCCATGCTGCACTAACAGAGCAAGCACACCTGTGGTGGACCTTCCTTGTGTGCAGGACGTCCGCGTGGCGCTGCGTTGGGTGCAGCAGAACATCGCCTCCTTTGGCGGCAACCCCAAGCAGGTCATGCTGCACTAACAGAGCAAGCACAACTGTGGTGGACCTTCCTTGTGTGCAGGACGTCCGCGTGGCGCTGCGTTGGGTGCAGCAGAACATCGCCTCCTTTGGCGGCGACCCCAAGCAAGTCATGCTGCATGGGCAGAGCGCGGGGGGCGACGCTGTCTTCGCCCAGATGATGACAAGACGCTCCTGGGGCCTCTTCTCCTCGGCCATTTCCGAGAGCGGTGCTCCCGACTATGGCGCAGTCTACTCACAGCAAGGTGCGTACGCGTGTGCACTTGTTGATAAGAGTTCCAATTGGGATATGGATCCCTGGGCACCTTCATCTGTAAACAGTATTTTTGTGTGGGTCCCTCGTGTGAACTTCAGGCTGCAGCTTGAACCAGAGACTGAAGCAGTCGCTTCCTTACCTCAGCCCGCCTGCCGCAGATGCCTACAAGGTGTCTGGCCTGCTGTGCGACCATTTAAATCGGTCATGCTTGTCTCTGCCCGCCTGCCGCAGATGCCTACAACGTGTCTGGACTGCTGCGCGACCAGCTGGGCTGCAACGCCACCGCAGCCAAGGCCAAAGGCTTCAACTCCACGGCCGACTGCATGCGCAAGGCCCCGCTTGCGGCCATCGTCAACGCCACTGCGGTGCGGGAGGGGAGCGTGTGCAAAGCTCGATATGTACATGTGCAAGGCTCGATATTTACATGCCGCAGTTTGTGCCGCAGTATGTCTGTAAGTGCTGCCTCCCTCTTTGTGCCTTTGCCGCCACGCAGGCTCTGCCAGAGTGGGTGCAGTGGTGCACGGCCATGCGGGCGGGGGTGACCGATCAAGTGCCGCCGCGACCTAATCAAGTGCTGCCTCCTCTTGTGCCTTTGCCCCCACGCAGGCTCTGCCAGAGTGGGTGCAGTGGGGACCCGTGATTGACGGCGTCGAGTTCTCCAAGACACCCCAGGAGATCATCAAGGTGAGTAATGTCTTGATTCGTTTCTTTCCTTTCTCGATCTCTAGCGCCGTGCCCGCTGCGCAGCAGTGGGCGCCACGCTTTCCACTTTGCTAGCAGCGCGTAGTTGCTCATGCCTGTTGAAACCGCGCAACGTCCTCCTGAGGTCCTGAGGTCCTGACCTCCATCGCAGGCGGGCGTCATCAGCAAGGTCCCCTTTCACCAGCGTTCAGCGTTCCTGATGAGTGCTCCTGCCCGCTGAACAACAACCAAGCACAAATACGTGTCCTGTCTCCATCGCAGGCGGGTGCCATCAGCAAGGTGCCCTTCATAGCGGGCGTCACGGGCAACGAAGGCATCCCTTTCGTGACCGGGTGGCTCCAGGCCCAGGGCGAGCCAGGGCTCAACATGACCCGGGCGCAGTTTGACGCCTACGTGCAGTCCAACGTGCCCTTCCCGCCCTCGTTCCGCGACCGGGTGAGGGCGTGCACCTGTTTTGGCGCTTGTCCTGGCGCCTGGTGATGATACATGACTCCAGTCTATGAAATATATAGGGCATTCCTGCTGTTAGGCGCCTGCTCTTGCGAATGAGCTGCCAGCCGCAACAACCAAGCGTGCCGCATGGCGCAGCAGAGGCGTACCACATGCATTCCTGTGGCACGTCCGTCTTCAACCGCCTCCGTGCGCAGGTGCTGGCGCAGTACAACGTCACCAACTACAACGGAAGCTACGTGGCAGCTGCCACCGTCATGACCACGCACTCAGAGTATTGGTACGTGGCCATGGTCGCATACCCGCTTGACTGCGTGGAATTTTGAAGCTAAACGTGGCCTCCAGGTGGCCCACCTCTCACCAACGCGCACGCTGCACATCTCACGCGTGTGCTTTGCAACCACCCTGCTGCTGGCATGCAGGTGCCCCACCCGTCGCGGCGTCAAGGGCTTTGCCGCTGCCGGCGTCCCATCGTGGGAGTACATCTTCCAGCAGCCTCAGCCGGGCCTGTGCTGGCTCGTCAACGGCTTTGGCCTGCCTCGTGAGTGCGGCGTGGGAAGCACAGCTCACTTGCCAGACATGGCTGTACCAGATGTAAATGGGCATGCTGCCCACAACAAGCCATGACTCGTCCACAAGCCTTGTGCTCGCTTGCTGATCCGTGCTCCTTGGTTGGTTGGTGCGGCCTCAAGCTCCTGAAGTCCCATTTGCAAGCTACACACGCACCGATTGCTGCAAGTGGCTCTGCCTGCAGCCAATCTCCCCTCTGCCCACTCTAGTGACAAGCTCATCGTTGCTGCTGCTGCCGCTGCTGCGTTGCTGCTGCTGCTGCTGCTGCTGCTGCTGCTGCTGCTGCTGTTTGCGTTTGCATTAGCTTCCTGCCAACCAGTGCCACCCACCCACCACTGCTTTCCGTGCAACTGTCCGAGTTCCTGGCCCCCTCCTTCCTCTCTGCCCACACTGCGATTATTGCTGCGTGTCATTGCTGCGTGCCACCCACCACTGCTTGCAGTGCAGCTGTCCGAGTTCCTTGCGCCCTACTTCCTCTCTGCCCACACATCTGAGCTGCCTCTGCTCTTCATGCTGCCGACCACCAAGGGCAGCGTCAACGCCGGGTGCAAGTATTCAAACGACGAGGCGCACATGGCCTCCTTCCTGTCAGGTGAGACATGCTCAAATGGGTGATGGGTGTATGGCCTCCTTCATGGAGGCCAGTCAGACGGTCAGGTGAGCCACACATGGCCTCCTTCCTGTCAGGTGAGGCGCGATACAGAGCGGGTTGGTTGGGCCTCTCACGCGGCATTTGTCAGATGCCCCCACAGATGCTCCACAAAGAACATTGCATCTGCACCAAAACCTGCACCAAAACCTCCACCGAAACCTCCACCGGATCCTGCACCGTCACCAATCCACACCGACCATAATCCATAATCTGCACCGACAAGTATCATGCGCTCACATGCACAATCCCATCGCTAGGCATCTGGACGTCCATGGCCAAGACAGGCAAGCCCCTTCCAGGCATCAGCCGTTCCCTGGAGACCGGCCCGTCAGTGCTCAAGAACGCGCCCGCCTGGCCGCAGTTCAACGCCACCAGCCCACAGGTGTGTAGGGAATGCAACCAGCCCACAGGGGCGTGTAGGGGGCAAAAGGCCGAGTGCTGGGCTGCAGTTACTTCATGTCACTACAAGCTGCCCGCGCCGATCAGGCCACCAGCTGCATGTCAGCACTTTTCCTGCCGTCCCCCTCTTCTTACTCCTTCACCTCCCTTCTCCTGCCTTGGCCTACTCGTGCGCACCTGGGGGTGGCGGGGGAGCTGGCGTGATGACATCTATGCTCATCTGCTTGCGAGAGATCGCCAGGTTTCTGTGCGTGATGACATGCTCATCTGCTTGCGAGAGGTCACCGCACCAAGATGTAAAACCCGACACGCACACACCTGATTTCTCTATCTTGCTCGTTCGCCTTTGTGCTGCGGGACATCTGATACGTTCATTGAGTCGCCAAACCAGATGCAATTATCGACGCACACACACACACACCTGACCGCAGGCGTACCAGCTGGACGTGGCAGCACCTGGACACCTGTCGTGAACGCCATGCAATGATGATGACACGCACCTGACCGCAGGCATACCAGTTGGACGTGGCAGCACCTGGACCATTCGACGCCTCCTTCCTGGACGACATTTGCGCGGTGTGGGACGAGATTGCCAGCGCCATTGCGGCGGGTGGCACAACGTACTTCGGCGTTTGAGGTGGACCGTTGGACGTTCTTGAGGCGCGCTTAGGGCATTCGTTGCAATCATTGGCGGGCGCAACAAGCGATTACACTGGTGTGGTACTGGCGGGCCTGTTCAAGGCTGGGTCGACCACCAACAAGGTGAAATGGGGCGCAGTGATTGAGACGGCGCTCACTGTGGGCGGAACAAGCGATTGCATGGTGGGCGGAAGAAGCCCTGCACTGAGCGTGCATGGCGGTGCCGAGGGCACTTGCCGGCATGCCAGGGAAGGGGCGTAAGGAGCTCCGGCTTTGGAGCATGAGCGCCCGTCGAGAGGTGTGCTTCATGCCGCACACAAACGCACACACTGCTCTGGCCTGGGCTGGTGCCTAATCTTCCTCGCTGCTGGTCCGAGTTGCCTTGGTCACCGCGGCTGGGCCGCCCCGTTTGCAAGCG
>QAXK01006362.1:0-10725 GCA_004335735.1 Chlorella sp. KRBP
CTGGGATGCAGGCGCACGGTGAGCGAACAGCGTCCGCAGCGCACCACTGCTCCACACACTGATCAGTACCGCTTCTTGCAGTCGAAGCGCTGCGGTGGGGTGCCCTCGCGTTGCTGCTGGCGCGTCCGCGTCCTGCTCGATGTCGGGTGAGCTCGTTTCCCGCGATCGCAGGTGGGCCGCAGCAAGGCGTGCAGCAGAGCTTCAGGGTGAGTGCACACAGTGCGTTGCCCTGTGCAAGCAGCGGGATCATGGTGTGCGCGCCGGGGCGACGTGATGTTGACCCACGCGCATCCATGTGCAGGCGAGCACTTCAGGCTTCCAGGCGCAGGCAGGCAGCCAGCAACAGCAGCAGCAGCAACAGCAGCAGCCAGGAGCCGGCAGCCTCAGAAGCAGCGTCAGCCGCGGGCGCCGACCCATCTCCGCCCCACCTGCGTACTCGGCCAACGCGCAATGGGCAGACAGCAACACCTTCAAGGTGAGCACTGCAGTGCATCTGGGCAGTCAACAGCTCAGTGCCTGCAGCACCACAGGTGCTATGGCCTGGGCGCATGGCAGGACACGCATCCTTCTGGAGCTCTTTGGTGCTCTAGGTGACCACGCACACCATGGATGCCGCCAGCATGCTGGGCCACGACCAGCCGCCCGTCCACTTGGCGCTGCTCTCGGTGCACAACCAGTACCTGCGCGGCAAGGCAAGGCCCAAGAGCGCCTGCGTCAGCGCAGCCGCATGGAAGGCCTACGGAAGTCCTAGGGTGCGGGGCATTGTGCGGCCGCCGCCCGCGCCCTCACCCGCTCACCCCAAGTCGACAGCCCAGGGCGGAGACGGCCTTGGCGGGTGCGTGTGGGACCAGGGCCTGAAGGGCGCACTGCACCCTTCCAGTTCCCCGACACACCACACCCAGTTGCCAACACCTGCATGCGCACTCGGCACATCTCCGGGGGCCCACAAGCGCGCCCGACCCCTCTCTGCGCATGCGCAGGTGGCAGCCCACCACTGGTGTCCTCGGTGGCGGCTACAACTACCCCCCAGCGGGCGCCAATCACGCCGCAGCGCACGCCGGGCAGCAGCAGGGGCGCCGCACCCCCCCTCCCGGCTCCCCCTCAGGCCGCCCCGCCTCGCCCTCCTTCCTGGGACGGATGATTCCTGACCCACCGGTGCCGGCAGCGCCGCAGCTGCTGCAGCCGTTTCAAGGGCACACGGCGGCGATCCTGGAGGCCGTGCATGAGGGCGCGGGGCTGGAGAATGACGAGTACAGGTGCGTGGTTGGCTGACTGGCTGGTAGGGCGTAATGGGGGAGCGCACGACTGGGGGTTGGAGGACGACGAATACAGGTGCGTGGCTGGCTAGCTGGATGGCACATGGCGCGCACGCTGTGCCCGTGTGGGAGTAGACTCAAGTGCACAGAGGCAACGAGCGCTCCAGCACAACGTACAGCACCCATGCTGCGCATGCATACATTGGCTAACAGCACCCGAGGGATGGCGTCCTGGTGTGCAGGTACATGCCTACACGTCCCACCGACCCCAACGCCCAGCGGCAGTGGAGCAGCATCCTCGCAAAGTTCGAGGCCACCCGCACCTCCACCACCCGCCTCCCGCACCACGACAGGCCACACTCCGCCGCCACCCGCTCCCACCCACGCACTGGCGGTGGCGCCAGCAGCAGCAGCAGGCCGCAGTCGGCCGTCAGCACATCGCTCAGCCTGGTGCGGACCAGCCACCACCGGCCCGACAGCGCGTCCGCCTTCTCCTCGCCCGCCGGGAGCGCCGGTGGTGGCGGGGGAGCGATGGGAGGGCGGCCGGCGTCAGCAGCGCGCATGCGCTTCACCAGCCTGAGCGTGGGGGAGGTGCAGCGCCTGGGGGCCGGGTACGCGCCTGTTGCGGTGAGTTCGAAAGTCTCGCTTGCTGTTTGGCCACCTGTGGGAAAGGGCGTTCGCTCCATGGCAGTTTAATCAAGCTGCTTCAATCAACCGCAGCATCAGGTTCAGAGTGGCTCACCCTGTGCCTGTGCCTCGTGCCGTGCTGGTCCACACCGTAGCTGCCGGGTGCGGCGCCGCCCCAGACCGAGAACTCTCTGCTCGCCTCAAACGACGGCCGCTGGACCTGCAGCCGCATGGGCGCCAGCGCCCTTACCCGCCTCCATGCAGGGCTCAAGCTGCCCATGAGCGCAGCCATGCACACGGGCTCGCCCAACCGTCCCGTCAGTCCACACCACATACCCGCCCACGCCCACGCCCACGCGCACGCGCACGCGGCGCCCGCTCCTGTAGACCGCCCCGCGTCGGCAAGCAACGAGACGCTGATGCAGAGGCAGCAGGAGGAGCTGGCGGGGCTGCTGGCAGCGCAAGGGATGGCGGGGGGCGTGGCCGCGCCCGCCCCGCCTCTTACTACTGGTGTGGAGGACGGCGCTCATGAGATGGCCCTGCCTGGCGGTGCCGCGGGTGGTGACTCGCAAGCACACGCAGGCAGCGCCCACGGAGAGGATGCAGTGGCCGCCACGTCAGCACCAGCAGCGGGCCATGACGAGCAGCATGTTGTCAGCTCGGCCCCTGACATCCTGACTGTAGATGGGGCAGCAGCTGGTGTTGCTAGCGCTTCCCACACAGCAGAGGGAGAGCCGGCAGCTGTGGTGGTGGGGTCGGCGGCGTTGCTGCACCGGCACAGCAGCCGCCGGTCCTCCTCTTCGTCCCACACCGGCCTCCAAGCCTCTGATGCGGCACACCACACGCCCTCCCACACCGGGCAGGCTGCGACACACCCGACGGACAACCTGCCGCAGCCGCAGCACGCACAGCATACTGGGGACGACGCGAATGCGATCAGGAGCTTGCACGGTGGCAGCAGGAACGGATCGCTACGGTCCAGCCGGGGGCACGGTGCGCACACCACCGCTGCAGCTGGGACAGTGGAGCACCTGGTGCCCGCACACGCCGCCGACGTGCTCCTACCTCCTGGGCCGTCACAGCACCCTGCTGACCAGGAGCAGCTGCACGAGCAGGTGCACCAGGTGGTGCTGCCTGACCCAGTGGGGCAGTGGGGCGGCGGACCGGAGCCGGCTGCAGGGGCCTCTATGCCACCAGCGGCGGCGCATGAACCTGACGTGCAGCCGCAGCAGCAGCACCACCACCACCACCACCACTCGGAGCAGGAGCAGGGTCAGGATGAGCGGGAACAAGAGGACGTGCGGGAACAAGAGGGTCAGGTGGAAGGTGGACCGCTGGCGCCACCGCCAGCCTTGATCATGCACCCAGACTTGCTCCTCGGGGACGATCCAGAGGCTGACCAGGACGTGGCGGATGGGGCGGTCGAGGCAGGGGAGGCGGTTGAGGTAGCTTCCCAGCACGTGCACAGCAGGCCACGCGTCATGTCGGCGCGGCCCATGAGCAGTACCTCGAGCAGCTCACCCGGCGGCGGTGGCGGCAGGGCCTTGATGGGCGCAGCCGCTGCCGACATGCACATGATTGAGGAGGGGGAGGATGAGGACGTGATGACGGGCCTGGATGAAGAGGAGGCGGAGGAGGAGCACGTTTGAGGGCTGGAGACCTTGCGGGTCACCTGAAGACTAGCGTGCTGAAGAATCTCTCTGCTGGCTGCCGGATGTAAACTACTGCATCTCCATCTTGGCTCGTGACGCCGCATCTGGCAGCACCCTGGCATTCTCATGGTGGGACTAACTTGGGATCCTCTCTGGCATTGCAAAAGCGGAACACACTCATCCGGGAGTCCCTCGCTGCATACTGAATGCGCTCAAACGCAGCGGAACGGCATATAAGCACCGCGTCCATGCGGCCGTCATAAAGTGCCAGAGGTCTCGCAGAGTGCATGACGCCGCGCGCAGCATACACGCGGCATACACAGAGTATCCGGTAGTCATGGAATGCAGCAGCAAAGCATGAGCGTGCACGTCAGGTAGGCGATGCAGCATTTTGGACGTGTCGTTTCCACGTTTCCGTTCAATGAAGGCGCAGGTGTGCGTGAGGCAACCTGGAGAGGAATGAAGGGCGTCCCGTCACGCAAACGCAGCAGCAAAAGAGCGGCAGCTCACACCCATTGACACCACCTTTTGGCTCAAACACAAACAACCGCACATCCCAGGATTCATGTATACTCTGCTCTGCAGCGGCACGCACAGGCACCTACAGGTTCTACGGTTCCCGCCGAGCTCATGATCAGATTCACACCACCACCACCACCACCACCACTTCGCAACATCACGATTTCCCCAGTTGATGAATGGACTTTGCCTGCACACACTCTGTGACCACCAGGCACCACCACTGCTTGCCGGCCAGCGCCACCCCACCACGCCCACACCCTGCCGCCGCCTCCCCAGCCCTAAACCCTAACCTCAGGGCATGCGGAAGCTACCACCCCGCCAGGACTTGTTGGTCTCCCTCCAGGACTTGTTGGCGTCCCGCCGCATGGTCTCCAACCCGTGCCAGTTGATGAGCGCGCGGTCCACCCGCCAGGGGCCGTAGGGGGGCCCCTTGGCCCTCGCCATGATCATGAAACCACCAGGGTCCACGTTGTCCACGTCCAGCTGGGGCTGCACCTTTTTGACGCCGCTCAGCACGGCCTGCGAAGCGGGGCACAGCAGCAGCACGCAACACGGTAGAGCAGGGGTGAAGGCGGGCGCGGGCCATGGTGGTGGTGGTGGTGGGAGCAGCGTAGCAGCTGCTCAGCGGCGGCCACAGCAGGTGCTGCCGCCTGCCACCTGTGCACTACCACATGCCACCTTGCACTACCACATCGCATGCCACCTTGCACTACCTCGTGCAACACACGGCCCGGCGTGCCTGCCCAATCCCACATGCGCCCCTCACGCCACTCACGTCTCCGTGTGTGATGAACAGCACGTTGCCCGCAACCTTTGCCGGCCAGTACTCCATCGCCTTTGCAAACCTGCTGCGTCCCTCGAGCTTGTCCTCCGGGTACCTTGGCCACCCGCGGTGCGCAAACTCCACCGTGCACCCCTCGAGCGACCCTAGGATGTCGACGGCGCGCTGCTTCCACTTGCGCTGCCACCACCAGCGCTTCCACACTTGCAGGCAGCTGGGGTGCTCGGTGAGGTGGAGCAGCGAGGGGTTGTAGACCTCGGCGAGCTGCGTGTCGATGATGATGCGCAGGCCGGGGGGCCGCCCGGGACCCCAGGAGCTCACCACCCTGCATAGCGTAGCGATGGGTGGGGAAGGATGAAGTGAGGGAAACGTGGGGTCAAGGTGGCTGGGCTGGCTGGGGTGTGGTGCGGGTTGCAGTGTGGAGGGAGGGCTGGGAGCAGTGCAGGTGGAATCCCTGGATCCGATGAGGGGTGCGAGCGGAGGTGGGTGCAAGCACTCACGCGCGGGTGGTCTGTATGCAGCGTGTGAAGGGGCTGACGACCACGATTGCGGGTTGGAGTGGCAGGAGCTTTGGGCCCACCTGCTCCTCAATCTGCGGGTGGGCAGGCGGGCGGAGGCATGGCGGGGGAGTCGTGAACGCCGCCCGCTCGTGCACGCAGCATGCGTGTGCCGCACGCAGCCTTGCGCGGTAGCGTTGCAGCTGCACCGGTGGATGTGTAGCACCACCAGCGGTGGCCTGGCTGGGAGGCAGCGCGTGCGCAATGTCAGTCGCCAGGCGCCTGCCGACCCCAGCGCGACGCACCGCACCCAGGGGCCCAGGACAGGAGTTCCTACGCAGAGGACACTCACCTCCCGTGTCCCTCGTTTGCTCAAGGGCGTGTCCCACGGGTGCTGCGCGGTGTAGGACCATTGCGGGAAGTCGCTGTCGTGACGTTTCCCTGCACGCACCCACACAGCCCACACATGAGGGGACATGAGGCCCTCAAAGCGCAGACGCTGTTCTCGTTCCTGCTGCTGCTGCCTGCTGCTGTGTGTGCCGCTGCAGGGTCGAAGGTGGGGATGGCCAGCAATCCAGGTCCTGCAGCGCGCGCCGCTCGCACCGTGCCTCATCACGACGAGCCTCTGCATCTCCAGCGTCTCCGATAGGCTGTCCGCCATCGCCAGCGGTGGCGCGTCGATGGGGTCCAGCACCGGCACGACCTTGGGACCCTCGCGCATCAAACCGCACGGCCGCAGTGCTGCTGCGCTACTCGCTGCTCGCTGGTCGGCGCACTCTGCTCTCACGACTCTGCCGCACTTTGCCGTGATTGCATGCCGTTTCAGGTCATTAGGTCGGAGCCGATCGGCACCAGCACGAGCAGCACCAGGCACCTCTGTCTACTCCATCACGCCGCCGTCTGCGGTGCCGCACGGGCTTGCCGCGAGCGTGCCGCTGGGCTGACCTGCAGCGGCGCCGCCGCCGCCACTCCTCCCCCTCCCCCACCCCCACGGGCGCGCGGCGTGGAGGGCCAGGAGGCAGGCACCTCCGCCACCACCACGCCCTCCCCGCCAAACCACAGCAGCGAGTGCGGGGCCAGCACCGCAGCCTGCACGGACGGCGGCCAGGCGGCGTTGTTGGCTGGGCCCATCCTGTCCATCCAGGGTGGAGCCAACCCATGCTGCCGCCCTGGCGAGCCTGCCACCGCACCCGGGCCACCGTTCCCAGCAGCAGGGAAGCTGTTGCTGCTGCTGCCCTGCGGCGGCACCCCCGCCGCGCCCTCCTCCGCCACTTGCGCCGCCACTGCCTGTCTGGCGAGTGTGGCCTGGAGGCAGGCGCTGCCCTGTGAGAGCAGCGGCGTGATGAGCACCACTTGCAGGAAGATGGCCACGCTGGCGCCCAGGACGGCGGCGCAGGCCACCTGGACGTCAGGTCTCGCCCTGCGCGCCAAAAACACACAGTGCAAGGGCGCACGCGCGGGGCGCAAGTTCGTGCTGCTTGCTTCCTCACATGCACCCCCCCTGCGTGACTCTCAAGTGCGCAATGGCAAGCTCCAGCCGCCCCGTTTGCAAGCTGCACACACAGCGAGAGAGACCAGCTCACCAGTCCTGCGTCCAGAGCCGGATGACAAGGGCGATGCTGGTGACGCTGCCCAGGAGCACGAGCACGAACATGAGGTGCGCCACCGCCCTGCGCACCAGGCGGCCACTGGGGCGGCAGCACATGAGCAGGAGCAACGGGACGTCACGGGCACAGTCCTCTGAAGACTCCCGGCATACAGTAGCGCTGCTTGACGCAATGCCGGGACGTACGTGCGTGCCTGCAGGGTGCTGCTGCATATGTATCCAACACTAGACGCACCGTGCACAGCTCCCACAGCAGTCGTAAACAGGAGCGACGGCACCTGAGTGATGACAGCTCTGAAGGTGCGCACCTGGATGGGAAGAAGACCCAGTGGACGATGGTCAGGGTACTGAGGCCCAGCGCCACGCCCATGGTGGCTCCGATGTCAGCCTCCATCACCCCTGCACGCAGCACCACACACAGCGCACCACTTGTTGTGATGGCTTTCCACCCTGTGCTCAATGCAAGTCCGGTACTGCGTTCGTGCCTAGAAGAAGTGCGTGGCAATGCGCCGCGGTTCAGGGCGGCACTCACGGTGGCAGAAGAAGAGCATCGCCAGGCTGAAGAGCATGCCGGGCAGCAAGCAGAAGGAGGCGTACTGCGCAAGGTACACGCCAGTGTTGGCAAACGGGGGCGGCGCGGGCGGCACCGGCGCCATGGGCGAGACGCCGTTGCCCTGCGTGCCGCCGCCGTTGCCGCCGTGGCGCCAGCTGAGCAGCAGCCGTGCCGCGCGGGCCAGTGCGCTGCGGCTCACGGGGCTGAGGTCTGGTGGTGCGGGTAGGGTGGCGGTGGCGGTGGCGCCGGGAGGGGAGAGGAGGGTCCGGGGGGGCCCGGAGGGGGACTGTGGTGGGGCGGGGATGGTTGCGCTGCGGGCGATGGCGATCGCTCTGCGTGGTAGTGGGTAGGGTGGGGGGGCAGGGGGTCAGCAGGGTGGGCGCGTGTGGTCCCGTCCTGTCGTGAAAGCAAGTGTCGGTGCATTTGTATGCGATACACACCTGGCCTGAAGTTTGACGTGTTGAGGCAGAGTGGAAGCTTCGGTTTGGCACACTTCGCAGACGGTGGTGCCGCGAATCCCAAACCACTGCGCCGCGCACGCCGAGTGCATGGCTGCCCCGTGGCATCTGCAAGTGCAGCAGCGTACACGCCACACCACCGGCGCATGGTGTAGATAGGCAGGCATGGTGTGGATCGACGTGCACGCAGTCACGCGCGTACCTACAGCCCAACCAGCACCACGCCTGCTCCTTGGCTCCCGGGCGCTGCTGCTGCTGATCATCATCTTCATGAGGCCCTGCAGGCTCCGCGCTGGTCTGGAGGGGCTCCATACAGATGCGGCACGCTGTGGAGTCGCGCTCCATCCGCACACTGCGCACGCTCCGAGAACGCGTCCACCGATGCGCCTTCGTCCAGCGATGCGAGGAGTGCGAACGCGCCTTGCTGCGCCCGACGCGCTGGGGAATGAGCGTGCGCGCGCGCGCCGAGGCTACCCACCTATCAGGATCGCCACTACCAGAATTGCAACGGTAAAACGGTCGCCAATTGGGATATGCACTAGTAGGGAGCGAACACGGTCTGCACGGCAGCGGCGTACTCTGCACGCGCGTCCTGCAGCGACTGCAGCGCGGGCTGGACCTTCTTGAACGCCTCAACGCCGGCCGTGCCCTTCTTCACAAGGTCGCTGCACACATGCACGCACACGCAGACAGAGCGTGCAATGTCATGGGGGGGTTGGAGGTGAAGAGGGGCGCGGACCGGAAAGGCATACCAGACGGCCCAGCCGCGCACGTCACGAAACACGCGCACCTGCGGTCGGCCAGCAGCTTGGCGGCGCGTTGCTGCAGCGCCCTGGCCTTGTCCTGCAGCTCCTTGACCTTGTCCGCCGTGCGGGGCTGCACCGCCGCCACGCCCACAAGGATGCTCTTGATCTGCACACGCGCGCACCACCACCACCACCACCACCACTCGCACACGCCCGGGAGTTGCGCTCCGGCCCCGCCGCGGCGCCCAAAAAATGTAAACATCGACACGCACGCATGAGCATCCCATGGCAGCACAATAGGACGCTGCTTGCCACAAACACTGCTTGCAGTACTCGTGTAGGCCATGGCCTTCATAGTGCGCTGCCGAGCCTCCCCAAGGCGGTGCGTGTGCCTGTGCGTACATATGTGTATGCACGAACCTTGTTCTCCAGGCTGGTGAAGGTGGTCTCGAGCGCGTTCTTGTCGGCCAGCGCACCGTCCACGTCCCTCACGTCACCAATGGTGTTGGACAGGCGGATGGTGGTCTCAACCGCCTCGTCCTGCTCTGCGCTCACGCAAACACACGGCGGCACACACGCAGGGCAACACGTCAGCGCGTGCACGTGAAGGAGGCGCCTCCACATGTGCTGCTGCACGCTGCAGTGGCACCCTGCACCATCAAGGCGCTTGTGCGGGCCTTTGCACTTGTGCTGTGGACCTGGCGCTCACCGTCCAGCAGCGAGTTGATGGCCTGCATGACGGTGGCCACCTTTTCGGCGTCCTGCCCCGCCTGCCACTTGTCGTCGCGCGCAATGGTGAACTCCAGGCGGTTGTACAGGATCACCAGCAGGAAGAGCACAGTGTACGCTGCGGGGTGGGGCAGGCGGGCAGGCGGGTGGGCGCACAAAGCTTGGTGGTTGCCTGTGCCACCACCTCCGCCTGGCCTTGGACTACGAATGAAACAATTTGCCGACAGCCTGCTGGCCCACTCCACTGATTGCTCCACGTGCACCCTCCCTCCGCTCCGCCGCCTCACCTGCCACCAGCAGCAGCGGCTCCCTGGCCTCCCCAAACGCAGGGAAGCTGTAGTCCACCGTCAGCTTCTGCGCGTGCTCGGGCACCACGTGCGCCTTGCGCAGCACCAGCACGGGCCGCCCCGACACGTCAAGGTACGTGTACTTGACGCTGCGTGAGGCCTCCACGTCGTACGGGAGCGAGTAGGTGATGTCTGACGCGCCTTCAGGCAGCACCACCTGCATGGCAGGACCAGCACCAGGGCACAGCTCTCAGCGCATGCTTTGCACACGCACGTCAGCCAGCAACACCGGCAAACGAGTAACCAGCCCGTAACGAGCCACAGCACACCAAGATGCCAAGCGCCATCTCGGCGACGGCTGATGCAAAAACAACAACAACAGCACACCAGCTCACCGATTGCTACATAGCATTGCTACACATCACACCACGGCCCCTGCCATCACCGGGTGGCAGCCCCTCAGCTCACTGTTGATGAGAGCGCCAAGCGCTGAGGTCCTTGTAACCCAACTCCTATGAGCATTCACCTTGACCACCAGGTCCTCCACGTACACCCCCTCAATGGGCGTGCTGAAGTCAATGGTGAGCCGCCGCTTGCCGCTGCGCAGCTTGCCGAGGAAACCAGTCAGCGGCACCGAGTAGCCTGCACGACCCACGCATGACCCACGCACATGTGCACCACTGTCGCACCACAAGCCGACGCATGCTTGCCACACGCATGCTCAGGTGCCACGCCAGGTGACGTGATGCTGCTCCCGCGGTGCTCCCACCGCGCAGCAAAACTCTGCGTACGTATGCCCCTGTGATGAAGCGACAGGAGCTGCTCACGCACCCAGCTTGAAGTCCACCTTCCAGCCGCCCAGGAGAGGGTAGCGCGTGGAAAAGTCAATGATGGTCTGCACGTGCCAAACACAGATTCCTGGGCTGTGGATGTGACGCTGTCTGTGACATGTCTGCGAATTGTGGGACCATCTGTTTGCCGTAACTGGCTCCACCAGATGTAAAGCTCGAC
>QAXK01006382.1:0-10605 GCA_004335735.1 Chlorella sp. KRBP
TGCTGCTGCTGCTGGCTTTGTTGCTGCGCATGGCGGGGGCGAGTGCGAGCGAGTGCGAGTGCGGGAGGTGAGCGGACGACATGCGCCCGGGTGGAAAGTGCGTTGCGCCACGATGTGCAGCTGGCACAGCACACTGTTGGGTTCTTGCCAATGTGTACATGTGTGTGTGCTGCAGCTGCTCTGCGCCCTCGCTCCCGCACCACAGATGTGTGCACCACTGGCTGCAGCAGTGCGGGCCGCACGCCGCCAGCACGCCTCCACGCGCGTGCAGGTGCTGCAGCTCTAGCCCGTGGTGCGCACGACCATCATGACCGTGTGCACTGCTCGCCGCACACTCGCGCTGTGCTGGCGCGAGGGGCGAGCCACCACTCGGTGCATTCTACTCACCCGCATGGCGTTCTCCGCCTCGCTGAGCTTGTTGAGCTTGGCGAGCAGCGCCTGCTGAGACCGCTTGCGCTCCTCAATCTGCGCGCGGCGCGAGCGAGGTGACACATTGGACACATTGCCCCCCCTGGCCCGCGGCGAGCGCCCCCTGCCAGCGCCACCAGAGGCACGCATGCACACCTCTCGAAGCAGCTCCGCGTGTAGCGCCTTGAGCTCCGAGTCGCCGATGCTGTCTGGGCCTCCGGGAGGCGCCACTCGCGTCCGCACCCGCTGCGCGCGCCGTCCCCGACTCGCAGCGGGAAGCAAAGCGTGCTGCTCCACTGGTAAGCTCCTGCTGCAGGTACTCGCGAGCTGCGGACGCGCACTGCTGCATTGCTGGTGGGGTCGTGTGGCGCTTGCTGGGCTGTGCAGCGCTGGCGAGAACGCCATCCTGTGGCCTTAGGGGCTCGGGTGTCTTGCCGCACTTGTGTTGCTGCTGCTTGCTGGCTGTGGCTTTCCCTTGCGTTCCCTTTGGTGCGGACGTGGCACCGATGACCTGGAACCCTGATCAGGGCCCAACCTGATCAAGCTCCTCCACATCAATCCCCAGCACGGGCACCACCCTCTCGGTCCTGAGGCGCTCGTGGCTGCTGCACACGACAGGCGCACGCGTTGCGCCCGAAACGTGATCATCACGCTGCCCAATGGCCGAGGCTCACTGTGGTGCAGGACAAGCCTTGCTGTGATGTGCCATTGGTGCCATTGCTGCCATTGGTGCGCCTGCTGCTTGGACGCGTGCGGTGAGCGAGACCGCCGCCACGCCACGTCCGGCAACTTGGCCACTCAGACCTGATCAGGGATGCAGGCCCCCTCCCACGGCTCCAACACGGTCGCCTGTCCCTTGACATGGTCATGCCCCATTTGGATGTGGTGGTACGCTCGCCACCCTTGGTGCGCTCACATCCTCCCGCAGCAGCTGCTCATTACGGCGTATCGCTCCTGCAGCGCATCCCCAGCAGCTGGTCCTCGCTTCAGCTCTCCTTGGCTCCGCGCTCCTGGCCACCACTCGCGCCAACCTCCGACCCTCCCACAAAGCAAACATGTCAGCACCAGCGCTTCAGCGTCCGGGAACGGGGCGAGGGCTCCATTGCAGCGCGATGCGGCACGTCACCGCGCCACTGCGGTCCCTGCGCGCTGCCCCTCCCCGCCAGCGAGCGGCTGCATGTCCCGCACGGCGGCCTGCCACCGTGGCAGTGCGCGCGGCCCTCCTGCAGCAGGACCCACAGCGGCGTGTTGCGGTGCCCTCGCAGCAGGGAACCACGCTCTCCTTCCTCGGAGCGCTGTCTCTGCTCGCGGTGAATGCTGCCACCTTCTGGCCCAAGGCCTCGCTGCTGCCGCAGCTGCTCGTGCACTCGCTGGGCGTCGGCTTCCTCGTCAAGAGCTGGCAGGTGAGAGCGCGTTCGCAGCGTGCTCCACGGCTCGCGCGATGATCCCCTTGCCTGCGTGGATGATTGATGGCCGCGCCCTCGTCGCTCATCGCAGGACCTGCTCTCGGCAAGGTCGCAGGACACGGCCGCTGCAGCTGAGCCCGCAGCTCCGGCGCAGGCCGTGGAGGCCGTCGTGGCTTCGGCGAGCACGTCCAAGGTTCGTGGGGCGCCAACATTTTGATGTGGAACCTCGCACACGACGAGATATATCCAGTCACATTGCGCATAGTATGCTTCGCAGGACACATCTGGGTGCCTTGGTTGGTCCGCACACCGCCCGCCCGCAGGTGGTGATGCAGATGGAGGCGGCCCTGTGCGAGGCCACCCGCGTGGCGCAGCGCGAGGCCTCCGAGGCCGCCAGCGCCGCCTGCATGGCCCGGGCGCTGCGCCACACCAACGCCAACCTCAACAAGCAGCTGCGGGAGGAGCGGGTGCTGCGCATGCAGCAGCGGCTCCGCCTGGAGCGCATGCACCGTGAGCTGCTCCTCTCCTCCTCCTCCTCCACCAGCTGCAGCACCACCACCACTGCCTCAGCGTCGCCGCTGCTAGCCGTCACGTGCGACCCAGCCATCGAGCGTGCCGTGCTGCACATGGTGCAGTCCGAGGAGATGCGGGCGATGGAGGCACAGCTGCGCGTGGTGCGCCAGGAGCTGCTCACAGCACAGGCCAGGCTCGAGATGGAGACCGCCAGGGCAGACGCATGCGAGGCCGCGTCCGCTGCCCGCCTACGCAGCCGCCAGTAGCCGCTGCCAAAGCCGCACCAGGACCAGCAGCAAGCCAGCCAAGGCCCGCTTAAGGGGATGTTCATAGCTTGGAAACGGCTTACACCGGAGCTCACCTCTGTGGCGTGCGCCACGTCACGTGTGTGACCATGGCGGCAGGGCAACAGGGCGAGCGGAGGTGGCATAGGAATGGCGACGTACGCGCACGCAAGCACCGAGCTTGCCTTGTACGACAACTACGCTGTGGGTGGTGCGCCCTGCCTGCTCATGCATCCCCCACCCTCTCTCCACAGACTTCATCCGTCGTGCCTTTTTTTCCTGCCGACGCTTCCCCCACGGGCGAACCTGCGCCCAGCACGCACGCACCGCCTCCAAAGCAGGAACACCTACCCGAGACGTGCACGGTGATGTTTGCACCTGCGGTTGCACGCGCGAGCGAATCATAACAGTCAGTGCCGCCTTTGCCCCTTCCGCGGCAGCCCCCTCTTCCGTCCTCTCTTTTGCGCCTTGTCCCCTGCCTCCTGCCTCTGCCACGCTCCCTTTTGTTCCGCTGGCAGCAGCGCCCCTCTTAAGCCCTCTGCAGGGCACTTGTGTTTGTGTGTACGCATCAGCTGAATGGCATTCAGGCTTCCCGAGGGCGGCGGAGGCCTTGCCCTCTCCCTTCCTCTCTTACCACTCTCCCTGAGAGGAGTCGAAGCGTACATTATCTGACCACAAAACAGAGAGAGAGCTGTATCTTTGCGTGACTGTTGCCGATCTGAGGCTTTCTAGGGCCTACTGGCCCCTCCTGACGTACTAGCGCTTCCCCTGCCCTGACTGCCATTCAGAGCCTCGCCGGACGGACTTAGCGGCACGCCGTGTGTTCCATCCTGCCCTGCCTAATGTGGCGACAACGGGTGCGGGATGGGCACTGGCGATGCCGTGTGGCTGCGCATGCGGTCGCATCCATTTTGCTTCACGTGACGAGTGACTCTGCTGCGACTTTGCACGAGGATGGTGCCACCTGAGTGGCTGCTGTTGGTCTGCTGGTGAGCTGGCCGCACGCCTCCGTATTGGGAGCGCGTGGCAGCAACCACGCGGTTTCCACGCTGCGCGGTGCGCCCTGTTTCCAATTTTGGCCGAGCGTCAAGTGTCCGGAGAAGAAGGTAGACTGGAACTGTGAAGGAAGGAGGGAGCATGTGATCAGAGTGATGAGAGCGAATGTGTGGGGGGTGGGTGGGAGTGGGCAACCGTGGCTGCGTTGCGCATGGTGGTGATGATGAGGATGCCACGCAAGTTTGCGCGTTGCTGCTCTGTGCTTGTTGGGATACGCCGGGGGTGCACAAAGGTGGCGGGTGGGTGGCTACACGGGTGCTGAACAGAGGAGCAGGAGGAGCAGTTGTGGTGCTAGGGAGCAAGGATGTGGAGAGAGGAGGTTGTGGTTTGGACGGCCGGTTGTGCTGTATACGCGCAAAGGTATTTGCCGTTCCGATTGCCATTGAGTTGCACCCTTCATCGTAGCACGCTTGAGGCTTTCTGCCTGCCTGGAAGCTGGGGAGTAGCTGCGCCACCTGTGGGCAGCACCCGCACGGCCCCTGACTCGCCTCTGCGGCGATGCAGAAGACATTACTACTAAACAGCAGGTTGGGTCGGCTGGAGGAGTGGAGCATCGGTTTTTGCTTTGAGGACAGGCAGGAGGAGCACTGTGGCGCGTGTGTTGTGACGTTTGGCCCGACACGACACTTGATTTGTATTTCATCGTCCTCGCTCGCTCTGTGGTGTTGCTGTGCGGCGTGGTGCAGGATGCGATGGCTGACGTTGTGGTGCAGGCTGCAAGCATGTGCTGCGGGTGCATGTGCTGTAGGGTGCGCACCGCATGGTGACACTTGCTGCTCGTCCGCAATGTTGAAATTGCTCATCAGTCCCCTCATGTGCAACTTGGCGACACTGGCAGATGATGAGAGCAACTTGGCGACGCTGCAGATGAGAGGACTTGGCGAACGCTGCAGATGAGAGCAACTTGGCGACGCTGCAGATGAGAGGACTTGGCGCGCGTCGGCACCCGTGCGCCCTCAGTCACGCCACCTCAAGTGCTGCCAGCCAGTCATCGCCATCGCCACCAGCCCACGGCAACAACAGGTTCCGCGTGCGTGCTTGCAATCTACGCGCACAGCACCAGTGCAGGACCAGCCAGTACCATGTGCCGCACGGCAAGCACGCTGCACGTCAGCAAAACTAGCGAGGAAGAGGAAACCTGACCACCACCGTGCTTGCACTCCTGTCCCTAGACACCCAGCCACTACTTGTTCACCACCTCGACCACCCAGTCGCTCGTGACGGGAAGCCGTGGGTTGCGCAGGATGTGCGCGCTGGTTGAGGACGGGGCCAGGTGCGAGGCGGGGCCGGCCTCCAGTGGGAGCACCTGCGCAGCACACAAAAGGCCAGTTGCATATGTCAAAGCGTTCGCTGCCGCGTCGGGTCAGGACAGAAGACCCAGAGTACCAGAGTACACTCATGTGAATCTGAACCACAACCACGCTCACCGTTCAAACCACGTTCAAACTGCACCGTTCCAACCACGTTCCAACCGCCTGATCAACCACGCTCACCGTTCCATCTGGCAGCTTGGCGCTGAAGCTGCCCTTCTTGCCCAGGCCCAGGAACACCACCACGCACTCCACCACCACCTGGTGCTGGTCCTGCATGCCCTAACGCTAAGCCCCAACCCCAAGCCCTAGGGCGCCGCGCTCACCGTTCCATCTGGCAGCTTGGCGCTGAAGCTGCCCTTCCTGCCCAGGCCCAGGAACACCACGCGCTCCACCACCACTTGGGGCTGGTCCAGTGAGCCGTTGGTGCCTGGGAGGACGCTGCTGGTGAGTTTGGAGCCATCAAAGGAATACAGCCTGCAGGTTTGACGAGAGGACACGCACCGTAGCAGTGAGCACGGAGTGAGCAAACAGGTGATGTATTAATGCTCCCCAGCCTTGCGGATGACTGGCATCTCAGCGCTGCAGCACAGCCAGCAGGCGTGCGCGTTTGTGCCATCACCCACCCACCCAGCCACCCACCCACCTGTGCGCATACTGTCCCCGCAGGAAGGCGTAGGACCGCCCGTCGTCCAGGTACAGGTCGCCCTTGGCCGCACCGCTGGCGTCCAGCGACACGACCAGCGTCACTGGGTCATTCGCCTGATGCTCAACAGGCACGCGCACACGCAGCAGGTAACACACGCTTTGTTGGCTTCGCTTCGTTTGCCTGATGCTCAACAGGCACACGCGCACATGCGGATGCAGCACACCATGCAAGCGGGCCAAAGCAAGCGATGCAAGCCAACACAGCACCCCAACCTACAGCACACGCACGCCATGCTCTTCTGCTGCATGTGTTGCTTGCCTGTATGCTCATCTGCTTGCCAGACATGGCCGCACCAGATGTAAAGCTCGACACACAAACGCACGCGCCTATACGCACCCCAACCAATAAACGCACGCGCGCACCTGCACCCAGGTTGAGCGCCGCGGCCGCTCCCTACGTGGCACGATGTATCCGCCCCGGTAGAAGGCAGGCGAGCTCTCCATGTTGACCTGTGCGTTAATGCCACACACAAGCGATAGGTTGGGCCCAGCCAGGCTTTCCGCATTCACGATTCAAGCAAGCCCACAGCCAGCCAATCGAAAGCAGCAACAGGCGTTGGTTCCCACACACACGCTATGCTCTATGCTCATCTACTTGCCAGAGATGGCCACACCGACGTAAAGCTCGACACACACACACACACACACACACACAGCAGCAGCAGCAACACGCCTGCTACGTGTTGGACCGCCCACTCACCGGCACGTGGTGCACATCCCTCGCCACCTTGTCCACCTCCTGGCCCGTCAGCACGTTGTACCACCGCGCAGTCGAGGGCAGCGTCACGTCCACTGAGGCGGCGCCAGCTGCCAGCACGGGGCGGACCAGGATGGCAGGGCCCAGGAGCATCTGCTCATCCAGGGCGTAGGTCGCTGCATGGCAGCATGAGGGCAGAGTTAGGGCATGGCATGGTTGAGAGTCAGTGAGTACTCACTAACAAGAGACTCATGAAGAGTGAACAGAAGTGAATGTCGCAATGCACGGCTTGACTGCTGGCACAGCTGTGCTGTTGCCAGGAGAGGAGGACTCGGGCTGGGAGGGCCACATGCGCAGACAGCCCATCACGCGCTCACCCGTGCTTCGGGGAACGCCACCTCAGCCCCAACCCTAGCTTTCAACTCAACCCTAGCCCCGCCCCAACCCTACCACGACCCCAACCCTAGCTCATGCGCTCACCCTTGTTGTCGGGGAACTCGTACCACGTCGGCGCCACCACCGGCGCGCCCGTCAGGTTGGCATGCCTGCATGCAGCACCACAACCACCATGAGGGCTTAGCTACAGCACGCTTTTGGGTGTGCGCAGTCAGACCACCGCTGCGCCTGCAGCAGCAAGCGCCCCCACGGCCGACACAAGCGAGGTAGCCCAACAGATGGCGGCGACTGCATGCTCTGGCCTGGGCTTGTGCCTAATCTTGCCTCGCTGCTGATCCACGCTGCCTTGGTTGCTGCCGCCTGAAGGCCCGTTTGCAAGCCACACACATACACAGATGCACACACACACAGATGCCTGGCGATCGTTTGTGACGGCTGCAGCATCATGACACCTGTCGTGACCGCCATGCAATGATGACGATGATGACACACAGATGCGAATCACGCCTCACGCACCTGAAGAGGGTGTAGACGTATGGCAGCAGGGCGTAGCGCAGCCGGATGGAGTCGCGGATGCGGCCCGTGGTGGGGTCGCCAAACACCCACGGTTCCCGCCTCTGCGGAAAACAAATGATCACCCACAGCGCGCCACAGATCAACACACATCATCACACGCGTCGGGAAAAAGGGGTGGTGGGGTCGCCAAACACCCACGGTTCCCGCCTCTGCACGGCTGCACAGCACGCCACAGGTCATCACATTTCACCCGTCCATGTCATGCTGTTGTGTGAGGCTCACCTGCGTGAGCATGCCTGCTCCCCCTCACGACAGCCCTCTTCCCTCCCTCCCTCACCTGCGTCTCCAGGTGTGCGTGGCCCCTGAAGAAGGGATAGTAGGCCCCCAGCTGGTACCACCGCGTGAGCAGCTCTGCATCTGGGTTGCCAAAGAAGCCGCCCACGTCGGCACCGCTAAAGGGGAGGCCGGTGAGGCCCAGCGTCATGAGCATTGGGAGCGAAACCTGCACATTGTGCACACAACACGCGGCAAGGCACTCTGACATGTCCCTGCAGTGCCCGACCCAGATGTTAACATGTCACTGCAAGCTCCAGGGTCATGAGCATGGGAAAAGACACCTGCAGAATCTCTGCTCGGGATTCCCGACCCTGCTCAGGTGAGAGCAGTTGCCCGACAGCTTCACCGCCCGCTCGCGACTGCTGCCCGCCTCTCACTAGGAGCCGTGCTGATCGGCAGGCGCACGCTCACTGTCAGTCCTAACCCTGATCCTAACCCAGCCCATGCTCATGTAGCAACGGTGAACCAGTGCGCACCTTGAGGTGGTTCCAGTCGGCAGAGTTGTCGCCTGTCCAGATAGGGCCCACCCGCTGGGTGCCTGATCAAGCAACGCACAGCAGGTGCAAAGGCAGAGAAGCACCCGCTGGGTGCATGGTCAAGCAACGCGCGCACGTGGCGGGAGCAGAGGCAGAGGCACACTGTCGGAGGGCAACGAACCACGGCCCAGAAAAGCCCTTGCTTGCTTGGCGAGGCCTGCTTGACGATCATTTTTGAGACACGGCTGCAGCATCATGACACCTTTGTCGTGAACGCCGTGCGATGATGATGAGAGACGCCCCAAGGCCTGGGTGCCTGATCAAGCACGCCACAGACAGCACGAGTGGCGAGGCAGCTCACATGCACCATGTGCCAGCATCAGGGCGCGGGCGCACCTGGGAAGAACGCCCTAGACAGCACGAAGGGCCGGTCGCCGTCCTCCCCGTACACCTGAGAGCGCAGCAGGCACAGCACGGCACGTCGCGGTGGTGGTCAGAGCACGACATCAGGCACAAGCACGGAGCCACACGGCGTCCAGAGCACGGTACTGCAAGCCATCAGGAGAGCAGATGTGTGTGAGTCGACACACGCATCTGTTTGCACGCATTGGTGGGGCCGGAGCCCAACTACCGGGCGAATCAGATGTCTCGCAGCACTCAGGCACGCGAGCCAAGGACAGGTGTGCTTCCAGCAAACCTGGTTGATTCCAGCAAGGGGGCACCGCTTGCTCTTGCGCAAATGGCTCCCGCCCTTGCCTTCAAGGCACGCGAGCTATGGCAACTGTAGCACCACGCACCTGCTTGCCCCTGAGCGCCAAGCCCTCCGCCGTGCCCTGGTGGTAGTACAGCCCATACAGGTTGTGCACGTCGCGGTGCTCCACGTCGTTCCAGTGGAGGTTGTCCTTGTGCATCGTGATCTGAAAGGATGCAAGCAAATGCGATGGACAAGCTTTTTTCCAACCACTTGGTGCGTGGATCCCCCTGTCCTGCAGCACCACGGCACCTGTCGTGAACGCCATGCAATGATGACGATGATGGTACGAGAGGGGCTTGCATGGCGTGGTGGTGGCGATGATGATGATGATGATGGCGACCGGCAAGGCCAGTGCTACCCACCTCTGGCCCGTTGAACACGCTCGGCTCGTTCATGTCGTTCCAGATGTAGAGGTGCTTGGTGCTGCCTTGGTACTTGTCAGTGGTGAACTGCTCAGCCCACCACTCGCGCACCACCGGGCTGGTCACATCCAGGTAAGAGGAGGAGCCTGGCCAGCACCACCTGCAACGACAGAGCGAGTGAGCGCCCTGGTGAGCGAGTGTTTGTGGTTGTGTCTGAGTTGGAAGAGCCTGGCCAGCACCATCTGCACAAGTGAGGGCGTCAACGTGTGGTGAGCGAGTACTTGTGGTCGTGCTTTTAGAGAGAAGATGAGCCAGGCCTGCACCACCTGTGGCCGTTGCATCAGCACGCCAAGCTTTGCCTATTAATGGTCCAGGCGCCAGTTGAGGAGGAGCTGCACCCTTCCTTCCCCCCACACCACCACCATCACCACCACCACCACGAATGACCAGGCGATGCAGCAGCGGACACGCTTACAGCACGCACCCGTCATAGTCCTGCCCGTGCCTGTTGCGCACGCAATGCTTCACCTGCTCCGCCTGCTGCAAGATGCAGTGCTGCTTGCCCCGCCGCACACACCAGCCAGCCACACCAACACTGCACCTCACTCGCGCACGCACCCGTCAAAGTCCTGCCCGTGCCGGTTGCGCACATAATGCTTCGCCTGCTCCGCCTGCTGGAAGATGTAGTACGAGTAGTCCCTCTTCACGTGGGGGTCCACAATGGTGACCATGCGCCGGCCGCGCGACGCCAGGTCCTCCTGCATGGGGATAGGGTTTGGGAAGACCCCGGAGTCCCATGTCAGGTACCTGCACACCACGGCGCACAGCATGCATGGCACACAGCACGCCCCGTGTGCAAGCAACACACAGCACGCGCACACGTGGGCAGGCCCGCTGTGACGGCTGCAGCACCGCGGCACAGCCGTGCATGTTGTGGGAGTGATGATGATGGAACAGGTGGAATCAGAGGACATAGCAGCCTGACAAGCGTCCCATTGTTCGTGCGCTTGACATCACATAATTGAGGTGCGGAAGCTGCTCAAGTCCGCTTCTCACCGCTTGCCGCTCGTGCGCTTGACGTGCACAAGAGCCAATCACAAGATGGGATGCGGCGGCTACTCAAGTCCGCCTCTCACCGCTTCCCAGAGGTGTGCTCAATGTCTAGCCACAGCACTCACCGCTTGCCGTTGGTGTGCTCAATGTCTAGCCACAGCACGTCGTACGGGATGGCCCACTGGTCGAAGCCAGCGTCCACCTCCTTGACATCTGCCTCGTCCTTGTAGTTCCAACGGCACTGCGCATGGATGCAAATGGACGTGAAGCAAGAACGTGCAAAGCCTTGTAGGCCCAGCGGCACTGCGCATGGATGCAAATGGGATGAAG
>QAXK01006383.1:0-12191 GCA_004335735.1 Chlorella sp. KRBP
GCAAGATATCTGATACGCTCGGTAGTTGGGCTCCGGCCCCGCCGAGGCGCCCAAACAGATGCAAACATCGACACACACACACACACTGCCATGCGAGCGCAGCCTCAGACAAGCAACGTGCACTGGCGTGAACTCTGCTTGACGAGGCCTGCCTGGTGATCTTTTGTGACGGCTGCAGCATCATGACACCTGTCGTGAACGCCATGCAATCATGATGATGATTATTATGACTGACACGCTGCACAGAGAGGCCAAGCCTGGCGAACCGCCTCCGCTGCCGCTGCTGCCCATCACGCTGGCGGGCTATGACAACACCCAGGTCCAACTCATGTGCATGTCCCAGGTAAGCCCTCGTGGTGGCGGCGGTGGTGCACATGGGCACGGCAGCTGTCGCTTTCCTCTCGTGTACTCGCTGGTAGTGTGTAGTGGGTCAAGGCATGGCAATCGCGACGTGCTTACCCAACGACAATGCTGACGGCGCATGGCCTTGATCACCGCAAGCCCTAACCCTAGCCCTAGCCCTGGCCCTTATCGCATGCAGGACTCCCAGAGCGTGTGGGCGCTCAGCCCTCCGGCGCATGGCCTTGATCACTACAAGCCCTAACCTAAGCCCTAGCCCTGGCCCTATCGCATGCAGGACTCCCAGAGCGTGTGGGCGCTCAGCCCTCCAGCGCGGCGCGACCTGCTGCAGCTGCTCAACAGCTCCCAGGCCCAGCTCAGCTTCCAGTGGTCCATCACCCGCAGGTGCGGGGTTTGCGTGCATGCGGGCTTGGGGCTTGGGCCTGTGGCGACGCCAAAGGGTCGACAAACAGGCAAACGTGCTGGCTTTGGCGCCACTATTGCTCATGCGTGCGTGTTGAACTTGGACTTTTTGTCTTGAACCAGTTATGCCTGTGAACCAGAACCAGAACCAGCAGCAACCCCATGTCTTCATCTCCCGCACCAATGCCCTGCAGCGCCCCGCTTGCCAACGGCCGTGGCGACATTAGACTGATGGCGCCACTGTGTTTTTTATAATATACATATTGCATTTTGCCCAAACGGTTCTTAATCGTATCTCTCACACTCATGCCCCGCAGCGCCCCGCTTGCCAACGGCCGCGGCGCCGGGCCCACATGCGCCACCACGCTCAACCTGGAGCTATCGGGGCAGACCAGGGCTGAGCTCATGGAGGTGAGGGCTTAGGGCTTGGGAGGGCTTAGCATGCCCACATCTACATCCTTCCGTCTCCCACCCACAACCTGACCGGATGCAGCCGTCTGTGTGTGTGTGTCGAGCTTTACATCTGGCGCGGCGATCTCTCGCAAGCAGATGAGCATAGGTGATCATCATTACGCACACAACCCTGGGCTACCCCCAGCTCCCCCGCCGCCCCCTCGGCTACGGTGTGTGCCGCATCGTTCGTGGGAATCTGCGAACCACACAATCCATGTGCCGCACCGTTCGTGGGAATCTGCAAACCGCACAATCCGTGTTAGCCCTTAAGCCCTAATGCCACGCGGCACCGCGAGCCAACCCTACACCCTGGAGTTGGGCGCGTGACCGGACGTGTGGCTTTGGTTTTGCTGCTTCACGGGTCTGATGGCCCGGGCTGCCTGTGCGTGCTGCCTGCGCTCACATGGTGGATTGCGGTTTCTTCCCAGCTGCTGTTGCTGCGCTGTGCCAACACTTATCCTGTCCCTTCCACCGAGAGACTGCTGCTGGCAAAGCCATGGTGCGGTTACTTGCAGAGCGGCGTGCCCACCAACATTTCTTCTACACCCTGCAGTTCGTGTGGGGCGAGCGTGCGTGCTTCTTGCACTCACATGGTGGCTATCCCACTGCAAGCGGTCTCTCTCTTCTAAAGCCCTAAAGCCCTAATGCCATGCGGCACTGCGAGCTAACCCTACACCTTGCAGGTGGTGCGCGGCGAGCGTGCGTCGGCGCAGCTGCAGCGGATCAACCAGTCAGACCCGGATGGCGGTTTGCCCGGCCATGAGGGCCCTGTGGGGCTCTACCCACTCCTGTGGCAGGTACGTTGGCAGTTTGCCTGGTCATGAGGGCCCTGTGGGGTTCTACCCACTCCTGTGGCAGGTACGTTGGCGGTTTGCCTGGTCATGAGGGCCCTGTGGGGCTCTACCCACTCCTGTGGCAGGTACGTTGGCAGTTTGCCTGGTCATGAGGGCCCTGTGGGGCTCTACCCACTCCTGTGGCAGGTACTACGTTGGGTGGTTGAACCGCAGTTGGTCTTGTGTGCGTGTGTAGCTTGCAAGCGGAGCGGCCAGCGGCGTGGTAATCAAGGGATCAGCAGCGAGGGGTAGTATGATGTAGCAGTAGTAACAGTGAGCCTGCAGGCCAAGGGCGTGCTCACAGTCTTTTACAAATGTGTTTCTGGTTCACCATGTGCAGGCCAAGGGCGAGTCGTGCTCCCTGCGCCTAGGCCTGGACGACGCCTCGCAGCGACCCCCTCCCACGCGCCAAGACAGCAGCGGCGACGGGGGCGGGGGCAGCGGGGCAGGAGGTGGGGCAGGAGGCGGGGGCAAGGGCGGGGGTGGCAGCGGGGGTGGCAATGGCACGGACCCTTCTGGCGGCGGTGGGGGGGATGATCCGACACAGGTTGACCCGTACGTGAGGCAGATGGTGAGTGCTCAACTGTTGTGGCAGTGTGGGTGTGGTTGTTGGCTGGCAAACCAGAAGGCCCTCGCGTTAGCACCAAGCCTTGACGTCAGGCGGGGAGGGACGATCCGACGCAGGTGGACCCGTACGTGGGGCAGATGGTGAGTGCTCTTGTGTGTTGCTGTAGGTGCCAGAACGAGGCTTTCACCCGCAGCGATGGGCATGAGAAAGGCGCTTGAGCAAGGATGTTGCGCATGCCCGCTTGTGCTGATCTTCACTGCAGCACTGTTGCATGGGGCGCAGGCGTTTCTGACGCATTCAGGTGCAGTTCCACGCATCCTGCCGCGTCGTGCTGCCTGTTTGACTTGACGCTTGCACGCGCACCGCCGCACCATGCCTGCAGGTGGCGTGTGAGCTGTCCCTGCAGTCGGACCAGTCGCTGCTGTGGTGGCAGCTGTCGTGCGATGTCGTGGACGACGCTGGGCGGCGTGTGGCCAACAGCAGCACGCTGCCACCGCAAGTGGGCTGCTCTGACGCTCTTCAGGTGAGCAAAGGAAGGAGGGTAAGGAGAGGTGTGTGGCCAACAGCAGCACTGGCCATGCCTCACGTGCGTGCTGTTGCTGCTGCTGTTGCTGCTGCTGCTGTGTGTGCAGGGCCCCCAGGCGGTGGTGGTGCTGGAGCGAGTGCAAGCAGGGCTGCTGGGCGCCACTCTGTCGTCCTTCGGCATCACCGGCCTCTACATCACCTTTGTGTGAGTGTGTGTTTGTGTCGAGCTTTACATTTGGCGCGGCGATCTCTCGCAGGCAGATGAGCATAGATAGCGGGTGTGCAGCTTGCTCAGCAGGGCTGCCAGCCGCAATTGCATTGTGTAAGCGAGCCGACGGCGTGTTTGATGGCATGCCATCGCGTGCACCACGCTGGATGCCCCCTTGTTGCCCAGCACCCTAACCCTAAACCTAACCCAACATGCAGGTACGGCTTTGCCCGGCTGCTGCGCCTGTCCATTGGCAACCTGAGGCTGCGCATCCCCACGGAGGACCTGCCCAGCTGCAGGCGCCTCGTCACACTCTGCCTGGTGAGTAGCTGTGTGGAGCTGGGTGAGTGTGGGCTGGGGCGCCTGATGTGCATCCCCACAGAGGACCTGCCCAGCTGCAGGCGCCTCGTCACGCTCTGCCTGGTGAGTAGGTGTGTGGGGATGGGTGACTGCTTGCAGATCAGGGCTGCCTGCCCGCCTTGAACAAGGCGTGCCAGAGCGAACCTAAAGAGCAGCGCTTGCCAGTTGGGCTCTTGCCCGTGCATGCCCCTGCGCGCAGGACATTTACTCTGCCAGGGCGGCGGGGGAGCTGGTCCTGGAGGAGCAGCTCTTCCGCGCGCTGCTCAACATCTACCGCCTTCCGGCCGTTCTGTTTGAGCTCACCCGCAAGCACCACAAGCAGGCCTGAGGGGAGCCACCTGCTACAAGTTGCTGTCGTTGTTGATGTCGTTGTTGGCCACATGCCGCACGCCGCGCGTCGGTTAAAAACGGGTGCGCACGTGGTGGTCATGCGGTCCTGGCAATCCCGCACAATCCCTTCCTCAGCAGCACAAGAATGCTCAGCCTCAGCCACGTTGCCAGCACGCCCCTGCTGCTCCAGGCGGCCCCTGCCTTGTCTCGCTTCGTGGTGTCGAGCGCCTGGTGGAGGCAGCGAGCGCTCAGCAGCGCCGCTGAGCCAGCACACGCCGTGATCGAGGTGCACACGGACAATGAATTCGCGACAGTGCTCGACAAGGTCGCAGGTGAGTCCTGGGCGCTTCTACTGTGGAAGGTGGTGTCGGAGCTCCGCATCGCCATCGCTTCCTCGCTTTCACCATTCGCAGAGAGCCAAGGCCTGGCCGTGGTGGACTTCACCGCCAAGGTGAGTGCGTGCGCAAAGGCTGCTGGGAGCAGATCAGTCTGCGCCAGCCCGCACGCGCCACCACGTCGTTGCCGGCTCTCATCCTGCATCCCTTTCCACCTGTTGCTTTGGTCCGCGCAGTGGTGTGGCCCATGTGAGCGAGACGGCCTCAATCTCGTGTGGTGGTGTGGTGTGTGAGCCCGCCTGCCCGCCCGCCCAGTGCCTGCTAGTCGGAGCGTTCCTCTGGTGGTGCATGAGCCCGTTTGCAGCACGCTGCTGCGTTTGGCTGGCTCGCGCCACCCACCGCACGGCGCCGACCCACGCCGACCGCCTTGCCAGGCCGAGGCAGCACATCACACCTCTCTCGCTGACGCGTGTAATGCACATGTTTGCTCACATGCCCAGGTAAATTCATCGCTCCTCACTACGAAAGCATGAGCATCGACTACCCGAAGGTGAGGCCCCTTGATGCGGCTGCGCACCGTGGGCTCCGGGCTTGGTTGTACCAAGTGTGTGCAGAGTGCAGTTGGGAGCAGCAAGCCAGGGCAAGTGTAGGCACTACAAGAGCACAGGCCACACGCAGAGGCGCGCCTTGACATGCTAGCACTGGTCCAGCAGCAAGCACCGCGACTCTCACGCCATCCTTACCTCGTGTCCCCCTTGGTGTGCGGTGCGCTTGCAGGTCGGCATGTGCCAAGACTCAGTGCCTGTCGACGCTGTGTGCCTGCCTCTTTCGTGCTGTGGCTCCTCTGTACGTCTGCTCCTTGCAGGTCCATTGAACACGTCGTTGCTGGGCCCCGGTGCTGCGGTGCGCCTGTGCTTGTTCCCTGTGGAGTTGATGCTTGGTTGATGCAATGTGAAGCCCCCTTTGCAAGCTACACACACACACGCAGGTCAAGTTCCTCAAGGTGGACATTGACAACCAGGAGCTGCAGGGCACGGTGAACGACCACAGCATCACGGGCGTGGTGAGTTAGGTATGGGATCTGTTGTGCCATGGCCGCGTCCCAACGCTCCTGCGCATATCGCGCTCCTCAAGACATCCCGGGACGGCGCCTCCCTGCCTTCGCCACTGCTTCTGCATACCGGTGTAGCCTTGGCATGCTTGGTGGACACACCGGACAGAGGCACTCCTCGCGAGCGTTTATAATGCCCTGCCGCCGCATGCATGTGCCCGCAGCCCACCTTTACCATCTACCGGGGCGGGAGGCGCGTGGAGAGCTTCACTGGCGCGCGTCTGGACCACCTGCGCTCCGTCATCGCCAAGCACGCTGACGCCGCCGCGCAGGCCACGGCTGCCTCCTCGTAGATGACGCCGAGTGCCTGCACAGGCTACCGCTGCCTCCTAGATGGTGCCTGTGGACCACCTGCGCCACGTCATCGCCACGCACGCTCGCGAAGGGCACGGGTGCACTTGGACGGGCAGCTCACCTCCCCGTCCGTATGTACTTTGCGCTTAGTTTGAGTTTGAGAGCCGTCGCTGGAAGATTGGAAAGCAGCACGTCCTGTTGCGGAAGTGAGCGGTGCATTTGCGTCGGTTCTTGACTGCTGTGATTGCTTGGCAGAGACCAAACAGGCAGCGCTGATGCTGCACCCTGCGTTGCCGCCGCTTTGCCCATGCGCGCCTCACACAGAGCACAAGTCGTGCTCCTTGCAGCTGCAAACGCAACAGAGCCGCGACGGAGCCCAGTGCTGCAAGCACACAGCAGCCCCAGGCGCACGCGTGGCGCTCGCCGCCGCCCATCCATGCCAACGGCCCGCCAGTGGCTGGTGTGCATCCAGATGCGTCGGCAAGGGCTCTCAGCCTGTGCACAGCGCACGTGCCAGCAGCCTGAGGAGGGGACGGCCATGGAGTAGCAGGCGGGGAGGAGCATGGGCGGGGTGGCGGCAACGGCCCGCTTGCCCCTCCATCCTCTGCATGCGCGAATGGGAGGCGAGGCGGCACGCCGGACGCTACGCGCAGACGCAGCGTGCTGGAGCTGCACCTCCTTCCGTGAGCGGCCGGGGTTAGCGTAAGGGTTGCGGCGTGGCGGCACGGGCGCCTAAGGAGCACACACAGCCCAGCCCCGTGACCTCAGTAGCAGCCCTCCCTGCTCCCTGCGCCTGCTCCTACGCCGCTGCAGCGGGGATCCCTTTTGGAGGGGCAAAGGTGAGCACCTTCGAGCGAGTCCGAGCAGCGGCAGTCACCACGGCGCACGGCAGGTCCTTCGCTGGTCTTCGCAGTCCCATCCTGCTCTCCTTTCGTGACTTGATCGCAGGTCAACTCCTTCGTGCACCGAGCAGGACTCCCAGCAGCACCGCCGGACCCGCTCATTGGCAGCTCTTAGCCCATCCTTGACGCTCTGGGCCCTCACAGCACCGCGCACAGGGCGAGCGGCCTCACGCCTGGTTTTCGTCTTTGCGATCTTTTCGTGGAGAAATGGTCCTCAAGGAGCTCCAGTACCTGGAGGGACAGCAACGCGGCACAGGTGAGCATGCGGGGCCGCCAATGCGCGTGTGCTTGACGGGCACATCGCGCACGCGTCGAAGCATTTGGCGGGCTGACCACAGTGGTGCGCGCATTGGTGCAGAGGACCGCGCCGAGGACGATGAGGAGGAGGAGGACGACGACGACGACGCGGAGGAGCAGCCGGATGAGGTGCGCGCAGATTGCGGGAGGCTCGGCAAGCGCGGCGCCGGCGATGGGGCAGCAATTGCTGAAGTCTCATGTGCATCCAAGTGGTGCGCGCAGGCTGGAGGTGGTGGCACGGCCGCGGCCGCAGACGCCGGCGAGGACGAGGTGCGCGGGTCGCGGCGACGGCGGCACGCAGCGACCACAGTACAACAGAGCAACAGGGGGAGGGGAAGCACGCCTCACAGAGAGCGACAATTTTGTGCCGCGTGCGTCTGCGTGCGTCTGCAGGAGGAGGACGAGAACGAGGACGCGCAGAACCCAGACTATGCAGCGCTAGTGGTGAGGGCGCTGTGGATGGGGTGGCAAGAGATGTAGAGGGCCGTTGCCACGAGAACATTGTTGCACAGGTTGATGCTCCGTTGCAGGGCGAGTGCACAAGCTGGCAAAGCTCCTCAATAGCTCACACCGCGCGTGCTGCCTCCTCGCTGCGCAGGGTGATGCGCCGCTGGAGGACGACGAGGAGGAGTACGTGGAGGAGGGCGAGGATGAGGACGAGGAGGATGCAGAGGTGCGTGGTGGTGGTGGTGATGGTGTGTGTGTGTAGCTTGCAAACGGGGCGGCCCAGCCGCACCAACCAAGGCAGCATGGATCAGCAGCGTGGTGTTGCACATGTTGGCTTGGCGATAGCTAGAAAGGGTAAGCAGCATGGCCTGCCCTCTGCCTGGAGCACCCATCTGTGGGCTGCAGGCAGTATCCTTGGAACAGCTACAAGTCAGGCCTCACACAAGCAAAGTTCCTGTCTTTGCCTGTCTTGGGACTACCCACCGCGCAGGAGGAGGGCGAGGATGACGACGAGGGGGGCGAGGCGGCGCCGGCTGCAAAGCGGGCCCCAAGCAAGCGCAAGCGGGCGGCCGAGGAGGAGGAGGAGGAAGAGGAGGAGGAGGACGACGACGGGGACGAGGAGTAGTAGCTGCAGGGAGTACATGTAGGGGACTAGGAGAGGAGCGATACTGAGGAATGGGATAGGCGAAGGAAGAGGAGGAGGAGGAGGAGGAGGGTGGGTGGCGCTGTCTGTGGTGCCGCCCGCAGCAATGCGGGACACACAGCAAAGCAGCAGCCGAGGAGGTGGAGGAGGCACTGCTCTCTTGTCGCCTGTTGGGTGGGCTTGGATGGCGAGCCTTGGATTCAGAGGATGGCCCTGCCTGCTTACGATGCATCGGGACGCCTGGTGTGTTCAAGCATGGCGGTGGTCGCCTCTGGTGATCCGCCTGCTCCATGTGCTTGGTCGGACGGACTGCTGTTGGGCTGCCCCTCAATTGCCGCCGCTCAAAGCTGTTGCGGATGTTGCTTGCCGTTGGGTTGCGCGCTCAAACTGCCGGACCTGACGGTTGAGATGATGTGACGGGTGAGCTCAACAGCACGCGCACGGACGGACCTGCGCCGTGCCTTGGGTGCGGGATGCATGCTGCCCTTACGCACGGCCCACAAACGCGCCGGTGGCTGAGGGATGCTTGCTGGCCTTCCTGGTCCCTGCACCTGGTGTGGCGGCTATGACGCTGTAGGGCGCACGTCCCAATCCCCTCCCAGACCCAAATAACAAACACAGACGCAGCAGACAACAGGCAACATGGCGTCGTCGCGAACGAACGGTAGCTCCCCGCAGGCCCAGCAGGCGCAGACCAAGCTCGAGATTCCCCGGGACCAATCGGCAACAGCGATGGCCGCAGCGCCTATTTCGACGCTCTCCTCCTCGATCGACCCCGTGCCCGCATACGTGCGTGCGCTCTGCCTGCGCGCTTGGGGGACTCGGCGTTGCGGCGACGCCGGCGCTTGCGGTGCCAGTCCCTCCCTCGCGCGCACGAGAGGCAGCACGCTCGCGCTGGCTGCTGCTGCTGTTGATGCATGCCTCCGGCTGCATGCGAATGGCTGTGGGTGAACCGTGTGCGTGTGCGCGTGCAGGTGGCGTCAGCGGGCTGCGCCGGCGCGGGCTACTGGCTGCACAACACCATGAAGAACCCGCGGGCAGCATACGCAGCTGTGGGCTTCTCCTTGCTGTACCTGACGTCCGGGTGAGCGTGCGCGTGCAGGGTCGAGGCGTGCAGCGTGCGGTGTGGACGTGCACGCGCTTCGCCAATGCATGCGCCATGACCACGCGCACGCAGCACGTGCACAGCTGATGTGCAGGCGGCTGCTCGCCATGGGGCAGGAGCGCGTGGGCACCTTGTCGCATCTTTTCACAGCATTGTTGCGCACGCGCCCTGCCTGCTGCATCCACAGGCGGCTGCTGGCCATGGGGCAGGAGCGCCTGGCGTACGACCTGGGTACCGCCACCTCGCTTGGGTTGGTGTTTTGGTCGGCACCCCAAGCCGCCGCCAACGGCGCCCACACCGCACTGGCCACCATCGGAGGTGAGAGGTCAACCTGGCTTGCATTCGCTCTTGTGGGCAGTGGTCACGCACCCTTGAGGGGCGCTTTACAGCACGCAAACGGCAGGGCCGCTTTCACAGCACGCACGCGGGGAGGGTGGCCTTCACGACGCCAACATGTGCTGTGCGCCGCTGGTGGTGCGTGCACTGCAGGCATGTCGTCCGTGGCCAACCTCATCAAGGCCCAGCAGCAGCGCACGGGCCGCCCTCACGAGCTGCAGGAGCAGCACCACGGCTGAAGCAGCGCACCCCCTGGCTACGCTTTTTGCTGGCTGTTGTGTGGGGCCTACAGGTGCTCCGCCGCTGCCTGGTCTTGCCACACCGGTGCCACATCTCCCGATGCTGATTTGCCAGGCTATTGAGCGACACCCAGTTGATGCACACTGCTGCAAAGGTGCGCATGTTGCATGGGTTGCCGGCGGCACACGCCAGACGAGACAATGAACGCTTCACAGCACGTCGTACAACAAAAAGCAGCAGCAGCACAGTAGAAGCAGCGGCAGCACACGCGCCACCAGCAGGGCGCCGAGCACAACAAATCAGTAAAAAAAAGTACGCGTCACACTCGCACACACGCTCTCCAACCTGCCCAGCACCTTGCCTAACGCGCTCCTGAGCGGCCACACGCCACACGCGCGCACACCGCACCGGGAAGGTCCTGCGCCCCCTCCCAGCTCCAAACGACCGCGCGCCGCACGCAGCAGGGCAGGTGGCGTTCCCGCCGCCGCAGCGGGAGGCAAAGCTCCTGCTCACATCTTGGCGCGTCCTGTGGTGGAGAGGATGTGCTCGTAGCACATGGTGGTGAGGAAGTCGCTGTACTCCTTGCCCTGCACCGTGCCACGTTGAGGTGGGAGAAAAGGCTTGGTTTTGGAGAGCACGCCGCTCTTGTACGCAACCGGTCAGCAGCGGCCCTCGGCTATGGACTGTGTGATAGAACAGGCCCAGCAGCAACCGCACAAGGCGAGGAGAAAGCGAAGAAAGGGAACGCCGGTAGGCGTGATTGCGGTAGGCGCGCTGCACCAGGCTTCACATGACTTGAAGCATCGGCACAATTCCACAACTCACCTGCACCGTGCCGGCGATGAGCTGGGCGGCCAGCTCGTACTTTGAGCGGCGGAACCTGTCCTCGCCCAGAGCCTGGCGCTTGGCCTGGAGCTGCACACGAGCAAAAATTGCGAGTGGTCAAGTGTGAGTGATATGCATGTGAGGCTGGGGCCTGGACCTGTCCTCTCCCAGAGCGTGGCGCTTGGCCTGGAGCTGCGCATCAAGAGAAAAAAGCGTGAGCGATCAAGCACCAAGTCATTAGGCAAGGTGTGTGGCTGGGGCCGAGACCTGTCCTCTCCCAGAGCGTGGCGCTTGGCCTGGAGCTGCACACGTAGGATGGGCAGGAGCGAGCGAGAAAGCTACAGCACTCTAGCGATGCAGGGGATTGGCACATGTACAGCTGCGGCTGCTGCTGTCCACGCCGTGGCGCAGCCCAGCTCAAGGCCCCGCACGCATGGTGACTGCGAGCTCTGGCCTGGGCTGGTGCCCAATCATTCCTCGCTGCTGATCCGTGCTGCCTTGGTTGATGCGGCTGGGCCGCCCCGCACACACCCGCAAGCGCACACACACGCACGAAGCCTGCCTTGTGATCTTTTGTGATGGCTGCAGGCTCCTCGACACCAGTCGTGAACGCCATGCCATGCAATCATGATGATGATAATGATTACACACACACAGGGCTCAGCGCGTGCTCACCTCCTCCTGAAGCAGCTCCTTGACACCTGGTGTGAACGCTAGGCCATGCAATGATGATGATGACGCGCACACAGGACTCAGCGCGTGCTCACCTCCTCCTGCAGCAGCTGCAGCACCCAGTCTGCCGTGATGGCCCGGCCGTCCACCGTGCGGGCGCCGTGGCGCACCCACTGCCACAGCTGGGACCTGCACACACAGTGCAGGCAACGGCCAGCACGCACACACGGTAGGCAACGGCAAGCGCACACAGACAGAGAGAGAGAGAGAGAGAGAGAGAAGGCCATACAATGATGATGACGCACCTGCTGATCTCCACCGTGGCGGCGTCCTCCATCAGGTTGTGGATGGGCACGCAGCCAAGGCCCCGCAGCCACGCGTCCATGTACTGCAGCGACACGTCCAGGTTGCCGCGCACACCCTGTGCGGGTACGCAGGCAGGCAGAGAGGAAGGTGCGGTGGGGCGAGCACGTGCAGGCGTGGCGTGCAGAGTGTTGGGCTATGTCACGCCTTCTGATCACGGCAAACACGACGCAAGTGCTCCTAGGGCCACATGCCAGCGCTGTCGTAACCGACGACACCGTTTGAACGAGCGTGCTCCCCAACCCACCACCGCACGCACCTTTTCAGTGATGGAGCTGCTGATGCCCTTGACGTTGAGCAGGTCGGCCGCTGTGATGTTGACGTCCTCGCGGCGCACGTGCAGCTGGTTGGCGGACGGCATGTGCCTGCAGGCAGAGGCAGGGCATAAGGACAGTGGCACGTGAAGCTGGTTGGCAGACGGCACGTGCATGCAGGCAGGAATAGGGGCGGTCAGGAGCAGCGGTGTGCGCTAGACGCACACGCCTTTGAGGAATCGCTGCTGCAGCTGCTGCTGCTGCGGCAGACAGCTAGACCTGCGTCAGCCCTTGCTACCGAACAGCAACGTGGCGGCGCAGCAGCAGC
>QAXK01006388.1:0-17410 GCA_004335735.1 Chlorella sp. KRBP
ACCTCACAGGAGTCTGAGGCCATAGCCACCAACAAGGGTGCGGCCAAGGGCCCCGTCTTCCAGCCACCCAAGGATGACTACCAGGAGACCTTCCGCCTGGGGGAGAGGAACAGCACCGAGCGAAAGCCGTACGACACAGGTGGGCGGCACGGCCATCAACTACCTGACGACACCAAAGATTGGCACGTCAAGTTCTGAACTCCCCGCAGCGCCTGTGGGGCCATCCCGTTCCACCACTGTGTGCAGTACATGTGTTGCTGCAGAAATGCTGCTTTCAGATTTCAGAATTTGCAAGTGTAACAATGCATCTGCAAGGTGCTGGGCCCTTGTTATACCCTGGCCGTTCAAATTGGTTGTAAGGCACTGCCATGGCGGCCATGCCAGTGGCACTGCCAACACCAATCTGCTCACCTGCCAGCTCCCCCCACCCCCTGTCGCTGTGTGCCGCAGAGTCTGCATTTTTCTGGGCTGACGGTGCCAACACCTCTGCCATCACTGGTCACTGGCTGGACATTGCACGCGAGGTGAGATGCACAGCTGCATTGCAGTCCTTGCATGCCAGCTGTGTCCTGCAGTGCAACCTGTGTGCCCGTGGGATGCTTGTTGACAACCTGTGCCCACCATGCTGCCATGATGGTCCTGCAGGTCCTGCCTGAGCTGTCTCTTGAGGACACTGCACTATTCTTTGCCCGCGCTGGTGCTGCTGCATACGACGCATCCATCACTGGCTGGAAGGTGCGTTGACAGCTGGGGGGGGGCTTCCTGTGAACTCAACTGCATAAAGCTCTTGACCCTCTTTCCTATACTAGAGCGCCCCGGGGCAGGTGGGTCATTCACAGGGTCAGTATCGAGACCCAGCTCCTTGGCCTCGAGTCCATTGTTCATGTTATCAGGTTGCTATAGGCTCAGCTCATGCTGCACGTGTCACAGATGTCTGTTGCTGACATGTGCACATGTGTGTGTACACGTGCCTGCAGGTGAAGTACGGCACCCTGCACTGGCGGCCCATCACTGCCTTCAGGACTGGCTACCCTGGCTTCAACGCTGCAGCCACCTGGACACCCCTGCTGTAAGTGCCTCACACTCTGAGCCGCTCAAAGAGCGTGGGGTGTAGGCTGTAATGTGTGGGGTGAGCTGGCCAGGTTGCGGTCTTTGAGATTGCACTTCCTGCATGCAGCCGCCCAGGTGGCCTCGCCCACCTCGACTGTCACTCGGGCAGTTTGACAGATGTAACCATGTTGACTGTCGTGCGTGTGTCTTGCACTGCACGTGTCGCTCTGTTGTGTCCACAGCAACACCCCCGCCCACCCAGAGTACCCCAGTGGCCATCAGGTGTCTGTGGGTGCCCTCCTGGAGGTCATCCTGCGCACCACTGGCAACAAGGATGCAGTCACCTTCACCATTGGCTCTGAGGGCACACCATGGCTCAAGCGCACCTACAAGTCACTCACAGACGCTGCCAACGAAGTCGGAGGTGAGGCGATTACACAGCTAGGGACGCAGTGCGGTCCTAGCTGAATCTGTTTCAAAAGTGGCATCAGTGGACTTGACTCCTTGGAGGCTTCAGTGGCAGTGGCCCATTGTAAGGCGCTAGCAATACTTTGGGTTTCAAGCTTGAAGCTGTGACAGCGGCAGTCTGAGCATGCAGAAGTGTCACAAATGCTCCAACTGTGACCTCAGAGGAACCAAGATGCTCCCCTTTGGTCACAGGAGCTTCCTGCTCCATCCTGCTGCTTTCCACCACTGTCGCTCCAACCACTCCCTCCCACTAACCCAAGGCTTCTCGCCCCTCACCCCACCCCTCCCCCGTGCCTCTACAGACTCCCGCCTTTATGCAGGGGTGCACTTCAGGTCTGCCAACGAGGACGGACTCAAGTTGGGCCGCCTGGCAGCTGCCAAGGTCTTTGACCGCATCAAGCCCGTATCTGCCAGGGCAACTGGCATCACCAGCGAAGCCGGCAAGAAGCCTGCTACAGGCAGGCGTCTAATGGTGTGAACAAGGCCTCGCACTGCTGCAGTGCACAGCTGGCAGGCCCGGATATGCTTGCTTACCATCACTGACGGTAAGCAGGTAAAGCTGAGTATTAATTACTCAGTTCCTTTTGAAGCTTTGAAGAAACTGCTGGCACTCAGGGCCACTGTGGCACAGGGACTGAAGGGTTTGGTTCTGCATTGTGCAGGGACTTTGTTATCTGGGCATATGCGCTGCGATCAGGGGCACCTCACATGGGGGTTGCTGCCTTCAAACATCTGCAAATACGAACACCATGTCAGCCTGTGGTATGTAAGTGCTTTCACAGCAGTGCATGCTGTCGCCACCGCCACTGCCTGTGCAGCGAGCCTACCTCAGCAAATGTCTGATGCGGCTTGTATTGCTGAGATGACAGCATCGAAAAGCTGCAACACGCCTTGGAATTCCAAGTCTCGTCAGCTGTGACTTGGTGCATTGTGATGTGTACAGATGCGCATGCAGAGGCCAGCTGTACCTGCTGCACAGTGCAACCCCTGCCCAGCAGTGCTGGGTGGGTTTGTGGCTTTACTTGTGCCAGACTGAGTAGCCGTCTGCTGCTGCCCTGAGTGGTGGCCTGTGTCATGTTATTGTCGGATCGGACTTCATGCTTTTATGCAACAAAATGTACGTATTCGTGCTGTGCTGTGCATGGTCAACGAGTTGTACAGCCTGTGCAGCAACGTGATGCATTCCCTGCAGCATGGCCACATGCCGAGGTTGTATTGCCCGCATGGGTGGTGCGGCCATGCTCAATGTCAGCGGCTGATGCTTGGTCCAATGCATGGATTGAAACTGCCGCAACAAACTCAACATTCAGTCCTCCACCAAGGGCTTGTAAATGAAGGACTTGTGACTTGGCCAGGACTGCAAAAGCACTTGCTGGAATGATCCTGGTGTAACCTGAAGAGTGTGTCGGTTCCTTTGTGCATTTTCAGGAGCCCTATCAGGAGAGACCCATTAAATCAAAAAGCGACTCATGGGTGTCAGGCTTTGTGCACAGACTGTGCTGACACTGTTCACAACCTGCCATGGAATTGCTGTCACGCACACCATGCAGTCTGCATTCGCCGGAGTTACAACAAGCCAGCTGCAACAATCTGCAGCCCCTGGTGCCCCATCTGCTCACTACAGACTTGCGTAGGCAGGACCCAACAGAGTATGTGGTGATACACTCTAGAAACAGTTCAGGAGCAGCGACTAGATACAGAGGGGGCAGCAGGCCGAAGGACTAGTAACAAGGAGAAAAGCGGATCAGGAGCAATGCACAGGTTGCAGTGGCAACCCGATGAGCGCCCCACAGAGATCACAGTATCCTGGGTCAACAACACTAGGTTAGGGTGGTACGCACTGACATACAAAGCTGCCCTAGGATAACCAAGCAGGGCTCCTACTTCACACAAAGACGATGGCACCTGGCCAGTTGGTGGCAGTACTCCCACCCCTGCTGTGCACACGTTGCCACAGCGTCAAGCTGCGGCACAGCACAGTGCCCATTACTGACTGTATGTGACACATACAGTGGTGGAACTGCACAATCTGCTTGCAACCATCATCAGCATGTGCCGTACCTGCAATCACCCACGGCGGCTTAGAGCCTACTCAGATCTGTTTACAAGGCTGTGCTGCGTGCTTTACCGGCAGCACTACGTGGGCTGCTGCTCCCCTACCAGCCACCCCCGCCATGGTCCTTGAACGCACGTTCACTGCGGCGGGCTTGGCTGCGAGCTTTGCTGGCTGCGCTGCAGGGGCTGCGGAAGAACCGCTTCTCCTGTGCTGTGAGGCGGTCGGGCTTTGCATCCAGCGGTGTAAAGCCAAACACCGAGTGCAGGAAGGGGTTGCCTTGCAAGTGGACCTGCAGCAGCAACACAGGCATACAGCAGCCAGGCAGCAGCATCAGCACGCATGCAATGCACGACCATCCCATCCTCCCACCACTCCAGGGCATACATGTTTGAGGCTCTGTGGCGTCACAAAACAAGCATCAGTCCTCAGCAAAGCCAATTGTGTCCATGTCCAAAGAACCTGCAAGCACACGACGCCTTGAAGCAGGGTGTGCAGCAACGGCATCACAAAATAGCCGCAACTACCAGCAGCATCAAACGCCACAGCAGCCACAGCCCGCCCGCCCCTCAATCACCTGGAAGCCGCCAGCCAGGAAGCGCTTGAAGAAGCTCATCATGGTGTTGCCCTCCATGGAGTCGATCAGCAGCGTGTCACCGTGCCGCAGCTTGATCTTCTGCTCAGGGATGCGCCCGTCCTGCACACACCCACACAACACACGCGTCACAATGGGACACGTCACAACATACCACTCTGCAACGCATCCCTGCTCCTGTGCTGCTGCTAGCTCCTTGTGCGCACCACCCAAACCCCTTGCTAGCTCCCTGATGGTGCCCAGCACGATGATCGCCAAGATCCCACAAATCTATCAAGAACCCACAAATCTATCAAACAGCACACTCAACAGCAGCTGAGACACACCAGGCATCACAAAGGCATGTCAGGACGGCAGCATCCGTGCTCACAGCCTGAGCACCACCCCCACCCACCAATTGATGTCAGCAGGAGCAGCAGCACTCATGATGCACGGCACAGCCCCAGGACGGCCCCCACCTACCTCCATGACACCCCGCAGCTCCCTGAAGGCGCCCTTGAGCACCGACCGCTCCCGCTTGCTGCGCCGCTGCCTGTCGCCCTTGTTGCTGGCCAGGTCCTTCATGCGATCAACCACTAGGTCCAGACCAGACACACTGCTGCAACTGGCTAAGCTCATGGCATCATCCGGCCGCCGAGGGGGCTTGCCTGTAGATGCTGCCACTGCAGCAGGCGTCAAGGGCGTCAGCAACCCGTTGGTGACAACGCCGCCGCCACTGCTGCCGCGGGCTGCTGCTGCTGCTGCTGGGGGGCTGAGTGGGCCTGTGGGACTCAGGTCGACACCCTGCTGCTGCTGCTGCTGCTGCTGCCGAGGGCTTTGCCCAGGCAACGACACGGCTGCTGCTGCTGCTGGCGCCTGCTGCTGCTGCAGCTGCTCCCCCTCATCCTCTGGGTCCTCCTCCTCCAGTGCCTCATCCAAGGTTTCGTCCTCATCAAACCCATCCTCAAAGCCCTCGTAGTTGCCGTCTGCTAAACCACTGGTGTGGTACAGCAGCGCCAAACCCTCGCCGGCGGCTGCACGCACCTCGACCTCCTGGTCGTGCAGCAGCTCTGCAAAGGTCGCCATGAGGCCCTCCAGCTGCCTGCTGCTGAACTGAGTGTTGAGAGAGGTGTACAGGAAGGACCAGCCACGCAGCGCGGCTGCGCGCAGCTTGGCACTGTCTGCAGGTGTGAACCAAACCGCAGGACCAGCAGGCGCAGCATGCGCGTGAGACTTGGCTGCCTGCAGCTGAAGCGCCCCTTGCATCAACACGCACTGCAGGTGCTGTGGGACCGTCTGCTTGTGCTGTGGTCTGTGCATCAACTACATGTGCTGTGCACCCGCTGCATGTGCTGTACGCCTACTGGACACCTACGAAACTGTTCACACTGTCCTAGCATAACTTCCGTGTGCCCTCTGCATTTGCCGTGCGCTATTGCGCCCACCCGCCCTTCTGCGCCCACCTGCTCTTGGAGCTGTCCCAAGACTCTAGCATGCGTTCTGTTGCCATGCGCCCACCCGCCTTCAAACTTTTCCACAACTCCCTGGCACACATTCTGTGCGCCCTCTGCTTACGCACAGCTTCCATGCACCCACCTTTCTTCCACAGCGTCTGCAGGTGCTCCATGACCTCCACCGTAGTGCTGTGGTCCTCTGCACACACAAAGCAGGCCAGCACCAGCGCATCCACTGCAGCAACCTTCACTGCGGGGCCCTTGCCATACTTGGTGGCACGCACCAGCTCAGGCAGGACCTCCTGGAACGTACTGTGGAGACAACACACACGTGTGGCAGGCGTACATACGCAAAACAGCAGCAGCAGCAGCAGCAGCAGCAGCAGCAAAGAGTCAGAATCAGGGTAAGCAGTCCTGCAGCATGTGTGGCGCTGTTCTCTCCGACATGAGCTCTGCTACATGCCTCAACCCTGCTGTGTACTGCCACAATGGGTCTTCTGAGCATAATCATATTCATGCGGTAATTCACATTGGACCAGCCTCCAAAGCAACCGCAGGATGCACAGCCAGGTTGCACTCATGAATACTGCATTCTGCTCACCTCTCATTGGGTTCACCCAGCGTCACCAGGTGCAGGCCTACACACAAGCAAGGCAACGCAAAATGACTGGTCAACCATGTATTCGCACGGAGGAGAGCAGTGCATGCCAACATGCCAGGAAGTAGTTCCAGGCAGCCAATCACTGCTCCTGAAGCACTCAAGACACGTCAGCTAGGATGTGTGCACACAGCTGCTGGCATGCACTGTCTTGCTGACAAACACACTGCTATTGCTGACAAACACAATGCTAGTGCAGGTGAGGGGCTTACCAAGTGCGGTTGCTGCTGAGGCCACCTCTGCTGGCCCACCCTTGCGGATGGCATTGAGGCACCGTGAACTCAGAGTGGAGGCACTGCAAGCACAAACAGCACACACGTACATGCACGTGAACATGCTTTGCACGACTGCCTGCAGCACACACTTGCCAGGCTCCAAACTTAACCGCGACGATGCCTGTACAGTGCCCTGTTGGTCATTCAGCTTGGGTGCCCATGCCACATGTGCACATCAGCACCCACCCTCATCCTTCTTCCCTGCCTTGGAGGCCACAGCTGCAATTAGCTGACTGTGGGCAGTTGGTTGGGTGGAGGAATGTTTGCAGGCAGTACAAGCGCTGCAGCTTGGAGGCAGTTGAGTGGAGCCTTGCTGTGCCAATCGTGCTGTCTTGATCAAAGCCTGCTGACATGCAGCTGATACATCTACACCCTACCTTTGGTAACAGTCATCCAACCGCACATTGTTCCTCAGAAGGGCCACAATCCGCTCCCAAGCCTTCTCTCGTGTTGCTGCACGCGACTCGTATGTGTCATCTATGGCAGTGCTGAATGCCTCAGCCTGTGCGTCAATGTACGTGTCCCCAGCGTCGCCCATGCTATAAGCAGCTGTGCTGCTGCTGCACAAGCTGCCAGCATCGTCGTAGTCGTCTGCCCCCTTCTTTCCTGCTTTCTCTGCACAGCAGCAGCACAGCAGACCACAGGTGTGTTGCAGACGTAGTGCTACAGCGCTCAGGCCCTGTGGAGGCTCAAGTTGAAAACGTTTTGACCCCAAACATTGATCAGCTTCTGACGCAGCAGCAGCAGCAGAAAACAGCATTGGCATGGGTGGGCAGCTGCCAGCTGTGCAGCACCAACATCAACTCACAACCCTGCCTGTGTGCAAGCCTAAACACAAAGTACAGCTTTGGTAGCTTACTCTTGCCCATATCTCCGCTTGACTAAGCGCCGGCTGTAAAATACTGAGGGTGTCGGAGCGTCAATGACGCAGTCACAGGTCATGGCTTGCTGGCGTTCTGGTTGTTATGTGCGTCAAACACGACCAAACATTGCACGCGTTCGACGCATTACGTTGCTGTCGGCATTGAAATACCAATCGGCACATACACGTAACAACAACAACGGTGCTGATGGCCTTCATTGAAGTCCCGGCAACATGCGCTTCAGTCTGAAACATACAAGATTTTTTGTGCTTCATGCAATCCTCCAATGCGCTGGAGCCCTCTTTGCCCCCCTCCACCCCCTGCTCAGCAGTGCTGGCAACTATGAGCAGTCAGGCAGGACCGGACAGGACCGGACAGAGCAACATGAGGCCTGTTATGTTACAATTGTGTGAGAAAATTTCGATGAGGGATGGTAACCTCCCCCCTGCTTGCTCAGCAGGGCTCAAACATGCTGCATCCTCCCACCATATGGCCTGCGCCCCACAAAGAACCTCTGCGCATCTGCAAGGCCGTTGTCGCTTACACTCTCGCCCCCACCCGTGAAGAAAGACATCAGCCCAGCCCTACTGTTGATGCAGTAGCTGTGGTCAACCTTCTGGGGGCCCTGCCTGAGCACCTGCTCGTTGACAAAGCCCTGTGTGGTCTCTGCTGTTGGGCCACGTGCTGGCACCACTGCCGTCGCGGCAGGGCCGCCCTTGGGCTTGAAGCCAGTGTAGCCCTGCTTACTGCGTGCAAACTGGTCCAGTGTCGCAGGCAGCATGGCTTGCTGCAGGGCACACGCACACGGCAATGAATTTGAGCCAAGCAGCCAACATGTCTGAGAAGGTGTGCGCATTTGTGGATGTGCACTTGTGGGGCCAGCCCACAACTCCAAGTGAAGCATGCAACTTATGCAAACGTTTTAGGGCCTGTGGACACAGGTAGCTTCAGCAAGCCATCAGCATGATCCAGGACAACTTGGCCCAGCTGACCCCTCTAGCTCACCTTGATGTTGGGTTTGCATGTGCTGCCCACAGCCTGCTGCACTGCTGCTGGGTTGGTGGTGGCAGCAGGGATGAAGCCCGTATAGCCTGGCGGGTGCTGCGTTGCACGCATGGTCCCGTCGCCGAGCTCCTTTGTTGTGCTGAGCGGTGTCTGTTGGCTGGGCAGCACTGTCGCATGCTGCATGGGGTCGCTGCCCAGGCTGCCAAAGTCACGTCCATATGTGCTGCTGCCCTCAAAGCGGGAACATGTTGTCACGTTGGGCATGACCTGCACACACATGCATATCCAACAGGTAAGGGCAGGGTTACCTGTTGACATCAGTCACATTATGCTGAAGACAGGCCAGAATGCCACCATCTACGGATTTGTCCTGTGCTGGCAGGCGGATGCAAAGGGCATGGTTCCAACATGAGCCCTGCTACTTCAATGCAACACACAGCTTCTCCAACCCTTGCGGTGGCAGCCGGCAGCAACAACCTGTCTCTTGCATGTCACCCGACAGACTGATGATGTCAGTGCTTCGTTGCGGTATCTATTTCGACTCACCGCCATGCGCAGCCTCTCCACGCCCCCTGGGCACGATGCGGGCCGCTGCGTGGCTGCTGCTGCTGCTGACTGCAGTGCTGACTCCAGCGCCTTGTTTGTGGCACTGTATGTGGTGCGGTACCCGATCAGCTCGCCTGTGCTGGTGGAAGCAGTGGTCCTGCTGAGCGTGCCACCTGTGCGGGTCAAGCTGGCATCGGCCGACCTTGTCCTGCAATGGTAGTTGGAGAAAAAGCATTTGAAGTACCCTTCAGTGCGAATAATGATGCAGAGCAGAAGTTTATCCGCAGCCACCCTGTCAAGTTCGGGCTGTTTGCAATATGCAGAGCACTTTACGCCTAATGATAGGCTTACTGTGACAGGCAGAAAACTTCAAGTTTGTGTCACACAACTGGCCCAAGCTGGCCGCACAGCCGGCCCAGGCACGATGCAAGCTGCACGGCAAAGACACTGGCAGCGGCCGCACTGAGCCAGCTTACTTGCACTGCCTTGCAACTTGGTAGTTGACCAGCGTGCTGGGCAGCCCGTCCACCTGTGCCTTCTGCTGCTGCACAGTGTGCTCTCCGTCAAGCAGCTCGGCAGCATATGTGGTGCTGCTGCTGAAGGGCACAGTGTTGCCCGCTGCCTGGTGCTGCCTTTCCTCAAACCAATAGCCTCCACCGGTCTTACTGGGGATCTTGTAGGCTGAGGGGTCTGCTTGGTAGGCGCTTTGGTACCTGCACAGGGCCCAGAAGCATGCAGACAACAGCAGCTGGAAGCGTCAGCACACGATTCACAAGATTTGTTTGGTGGTGCCTCGCCTCAACAACAGCACTCTCGGAGTGGCGTGCTGATCATCTTGGTGTGCCAGTAGGCTGAGCAAGTCAGCACATATTGATGAGTGTGCGATTTCAAAGCTGCAACACAGTTCTGACTTGTCTGAGCGCAGTCCTGCACCAGTTCAAGTGCTGCGCTGGCCTTGCTGTGCTGGCCTTTCCTGCAGTGGGTGGCAGCCTGCATCTGCTGTTGCAGGGATGGAATGACTGCACACGCAGTCCTGCAACCCCTACATTAATCTGAGCAATGTTTTGGGCACTCACTCTGATGCTGCATGCCGCTGGTCAGACTTCAATGTGGCCTGCTGCAGCTCAGCAGCGTCAGGTACCCTGCCTATGTGCTGGTTGCTGCCGTTGATGGGTATGGGCACCGTGCTCCAGCCCGGACAGTAACCTGTGCAGTGCATCATATCTTGATTAGTATGACACACAATGCTGAAGGGCTCTACACGTGCGCTGCTTGGGCATGCAACAGAGACAGGATCAGCAGATGTCAGCACAGAATGCATGGGCCCTTCGGTACCGACAGAGTGACACAAGCTAAGCTGCAAAAGGCTTTCAAGCTTACCAGTGTATCCTGGAATGCCGATATCACTCCTGTAAGCCAGCAAGCTCTTGTTTCCTGCCTGTGAACAGCAACAAGTGTGTCAGCAGCAGTAAGACATGCAGCCCACTGTCTGAAGTGTCCAGCAGACAGTGTGCAGCCTCTCTCACCGTTCGCGGCCCTTGGTGAACATTGCTTCCCCTCATCTCGGAGAACGGTAAATTGTCGAGGAGCGAGAGAGGCATTGTCCTGGTCTGTATACACACTCTGCACAGTCCCCCTTGCGAGCTTTTATGAACTTCAGCAACTTTGTACAACAAATAGGTCTGACTGATTAAGGATGTCAGCATGATGCGATCCATAAGTAGCATGCGGACCCAACATGTTATGACGGCAGTAAAACGCACTACAGCCGGGCCCGGGCTCCGGAGTGACACCTTAGCGGCTTGCGATTGATTTGACAGTCTTGCTCATTTACGATGTGCCGTTCACAGCATCAAAGCCTCAGCATCCTTCCAGCCACGGATGCAAGTTTATGGTTGCAGCTGATCAGCTGCAATACTGCCAGTGCTTTCATGCTGCCTCATCTGCCTGCTGCATGCTCTGCAGTGCATCTCGCAGCACATCTGTCTCCATGGGCACATACATCACTTCACCACCGTCCGGCCCTGCCCTGAACTTGATCAGCTCGTGGTCCCGGAACTCTGCCAGCACTGACTTGAGCCCGTGCTCGCTGCTCAGAATGTAGCGCTCACGCACAATACGCAACAGCGCAGGGAAGCTCACACCAGCAGACGTGGGTTCCTGCAGCTGCTGTGCAGCCAGCACCTTGAACACCTCCCGTGCATTGCTGACAAGTGTGGATAGCACTGTGGTCGCTCCACGCTTGGTCGCACTCTGCTTGCAGCCTGCAGGGCGCAACACATACACACACCCATCACTGAATTACCTACTGCTACGAGCGTGTACCAGGCAGTAAGGAGGACATAACACACAGTAGCGCCGTAGTGCGGCAGCGCCTATGATCGCAACAGGCCCTGGTGTTGAAGGTCACAGTGATGCCCCCGCATACACTGCCGCAAAGTGTGATACTAATAGCTGAGCCGGCTGAGCCTTACTTGTGATGATGGGTGCGACATTTGCCGTTTCAGCATCGTACGCAGCGTAGGTTGTGCCATCCACCCACAGCCAGTTGAAGGCAGCTGCCACGCGGCTGTTCCACAGCAGCGCTGCATTGACATGGTCCACGCTGGCCACCAGCCGCACTGCAGGAGCCTGTGACAGCCTGCTCAGCCACAGCTGCTCCTCTGCAGAGCGCAGACCTGCACAGCACAGCATAGCATAGCACGCAGCTTTGCGCAGACCGTTGGGACCTTGAACACCACAGCTGCTCCCCTGCAAAGTGCAAACCCGCGCCGCCCAGCCCAGCCCCGCACAACATAGCACACAGCACGGCAAAGACAATGGGGACCCTCACTGATGGGTATATTAGTACGGGCTGCTGCAGATGCTGACTGGAAGCATACCTGGCCCATCTATGTTGTGCAGCAGCACATACAGCTGGCGGCAGGCTGGTTCTGCGACGATGAGGGACAGCAGTTCGCTGTGGCTGTAGCTCTTGCAGCTGCGGTGCGTCAGCGCGCTGGCAACAGCCTGCAGGACCTGCAGGAGACGACACCAGGAAATGAGGCGCAGGACAAGGCATGAGGGGCATGCAGGGGCAGAGGAACTGCTGCACTGCACAGCAGCCGTACTGCACAGCACATCAGCTGCGCAGACACGACCTGACAGCTGCACACCAGCAGGACAGACACTGCACCCCAGTTACACAGCGGCTGCGCCCGTCCAACTTCCCAGTGAAACCACTAGGATGCATCAACTGCATGATGTTTCAGCCACATGCCGAGCAGCCCTGCACCCAAGGCATGCACCCACCTGCTTTGCATTGACGCCTGATGCTAGCCCATCGCATGCCAGCACGCCCCCGTCTGTCAGAGCCTGGTCTGCAAAGGTCTCCAGCAGCGCGCGCTTTGAGCCAAAGCCGTACAACAGCAGGCTGAAGCGCTGCCTGCATGCACACGCGGGGTTGAGCATGCAACAGGAGGGAGGGGGAAAAGCAAGGTTGTGTGGTCGTAATCACTGTGTCTTCCATATTGGCCAACTGCTTGTGCATGGTTTGGGTTTTGTACCTCACAAGCAGAAAATGCAAGCGCCCTTGTTGTGGCCATGGCTGTGAAGTTTGGGGCTTTTGAGCAGCAGTTGCTGCTGTGGCATGCGCAAACGGAGCAGGGACCTCTGCAGCAGCACTTGCTTCTGTCCAGACGGGGGTTTGCAGTGCCAAATAAGGCAACATGAGGCAAGATTATGCTGCATAGAAACCTCCGGAGTGCATGGCTTCAGCTGCACCTGAGCAAGAAGCGCCAGTGCTCATACTGCTGCTGGTAGCCCTTGAGCAGCGCTTGCTTTTGCATGCGGTTGCGCGGTTGCAGCTGCTGCCGTATGCGTACAAGTGCCTCCACGTCCAGGTCTGGGGGCAGCAGTGAGATCGCTTCCTGATATGTTTCTGCTGCTGGCCGCTTTCTGCTGCTGCTCTTCTGCTTGCTGGCGCCTGCTGCTGCAGAGCTGCTGGGGCCAGGGGCTGCTGCTGCATGGCTCTTGGTACGTGCTGCTGTGCGTGCTTGCTGGTCAACATCGTCTGCATCATCGTCTGAACGATCGCTGTCTGAAGCACCACTCGCATCACTGTGCTGGTCTTCTTCACTGGAGTCATCCTGGTACTGCAGGATTCTGCTTGGCTCCTTGCCTGCATCCACATGGAAGTGCTTGTCACATCAGCACCACAGCACAGGTACACCAGCGATGCTGCTTTCACTGCTTTCAATATAACAATAACTGCAAGACATACCTTGCAACACCTTCGCCCCCTGATCCATGTGTTCCAAACCCACATCATCAGCATCAGAAAGGTGGTGCCCACTGGTGCCCCTCTTGGGTTGCTGCTTGCTGCCTGTTGGTCTGAGCGTTGCTTTGACGGACGACATGATGATCCTACGCACTAAGAGCTCTGGTTTGAGAGAGCGATCGATGAATGGACAGCAGTGAGCCTTACAGGGCCAGACTGAAAGCAGTGATCAGCTGTTGGGTGATGGACCAGGCGCATGTGCTAGTGAAGGTACATGCCGTCCGTTCAAGCGACGTCAAGATGAACTGAACTCAAGACGAGGAAGCTCTGCGGCCTTCACCGCAACCATCCGAATCAAAATCAAACTTGTTGTAACACAGTCGACAGATGCCCTGTCAGGGCTATATAAGCAGACTGATCTACAATCTTGAGCATTGCGCACCACTATTGTGTGTGCCGAGCATCATCACGCGCCTGGTGTCGACACTTTGACTGCTTCAGAAGCTCTCCGCCAAGACACTGCCCACTGCACTGTGGTGCAGCACAGGCTCGACCACGACAGCATATCAAGATCAGCAACTGTAGCTTCGACGGTGTCGACTGTTGACCAAGAGCTGGTGCATCGCACCCGGTACAGCAACCGCTGCAGTTTGCAACCGACGCACGATTCAAGTAGCTGAGTAGGTACTAACAACATTTGCGCACCATAGGACCAGGGCTGCTGATGTAAATCACCTGCAGGCAGCACCAAATACGGTTTCCTGTCGATGTTGTGGAGTAGTTGGTCACTGCATCATTGTTGCAGTGTATGTAGCTGAAACGCATTCATATAAAGTGATGCAAATAAATATTACTGCCGGTGCTTGTGTGCCTGCAGAAGAACCGCCATGGCGCCGGGACCCTCCCTGAAGCAGAAGATCCAGCAGAAGCTGCTCAAGCCCAAGTACACCCCTCACACTGACGATGAAGTCTTGCACCTCTGTAACCCAGCACGTGCTGACAGCTCCGATATAGTACTGGACGCGGTCAGCAGCAGGGGCAGCAGCAGGCCAGCTTCAGCAGAGCCCAACTCTGCAGATGCACATGCATACCATGACATCACAGCATCCCTGCTGGACCCAAGCGACGCAGCAGCAGCAGGCAAGAGCGACCAAGGCACACTGCGCAGCGCCGCAGTCAAGCCCAGTCGTGTGTCCGGCCCCTTCAAGGGTTGCCTGCCCTTTGGCAAGCCCCCAGTCCCGAAGAGCACCCCTGCCAAGAAGGCACCCCCACCAAATGACGGCCTCCCAACTGCCTTCAACAACAGGGGCTCCATCCTCAGCAGGCTCAGCAAGGCCGCCAGGAAGTCAGCAGTGCCTGCAAGTCCACCACAGGCCAAACCCAATCCAGCCCCCAAGGCAACCCCAATCAAGACCAAGGTGTGACCCGTCAGGACCTGCAGCTAAACATGCCCGCCTTGCCCCTGTGTTATCCCTGGTGGCTCACTCACTGCCAGTGCACACTGCTGCAGGGGCACACCAACATACGATCATGATTCAATCATACGCAGTGGCTGAGTCGCTCACTTTCTACACAAACACCATGCCTGACTCTGACCCCCTTCAAATACACACTCACTTTTCCTGCCATGCAGAAGGTGGCCCACCCACTGCACATGGCTGCCTGGCGCACCAACATCAACGAGCTGCAGGAGCAGCTGGCCAAGCCAGGAGCAGACCCCAACAAGCGCGACAAGGTATGCACGTGCAACACATGGATACTGTGGCACACTCCTTCGGGTTGGAATTCTTGTGTCAGCCCACGACGCGCATTGTGGTAACCAACATCCAAAGGTGACAAATTTGTGAGGATGAATTCTCTGTGTATGGCCTGATTTAGATGCCGACATGCTATTCAGCAGGCTGGCAGAAAGCAAGCTAGTCACTGGTACTGTGACTGGTTCCAACGCACAAAGAGCATGAGAGGGCATGTACCTGCCTACGTTGCGCACTGATACCTGCTGACCCCGGGCGTTGCTGTCCCTGCCCCTTTTGTGGCCCACAGAACAGCATGACCCCATTGCACTACGCAGCCTGGCAGGGCAGCATCGACTGCGTGCAGCTGCTGCTGGAGCACAAGGCTGACATCAACAAGGCTGATGCAGTGAGTGACTGGTGGTCATACTTCCAGCAATCACACTTGTTCATACCTCATTCAATCTGGCAGCCACAACTGCACACCCTGGCATGTGCAGCCCGTGCGCACATGCTCCAGACCGGTGCCTTGTCAGCCTCGCAAGCAACGGCTGTGCCACTGACAACAGCGCTAACGCTGCTTGTGCTCCTGCTGCTGCTGCTGTGCGCGTGCAGGAGGGCATGCTGCCCATCCACTTTGCTGCCATGTTTAACAGGCTGGACGTGGTGGCAATGCTGCTGGACAGGGGCAGCCACCTGCAGCCGCCACCAGCAAAGAAGGTGGGCATAAGCTGCCACACTACCATGCCTCTGCCTGTAAATATCCAGTAGCCTTTGGGGACACCAGGCAGCAGAGGATGCATTTAGCCCACATTCCAGAAAGATAGCACATGCCGCAGCACATACCGCAGTACACCTCACAGCAAAGGCTCCAACAGGAGGGAGCGCAGTAGACGTCCGCAATGTGTGCCTCCTTGCCAGTGCTTGCGCCTGTGCCCTCTGAGCAAACAACTAACCAGTATGCTGCGTGTTGTGCCTACAGGGCCGGCTGCAGGTGACGTGGCCGACCACCCCCCTGATCGTTGCAGCCAAGATGGGTCACCCAGACATGGTGGCGCTGCTGATGGAGAAGGGCGCATCCATTGCAGGCGTGACCAAGGTGGGGCAGTGGGACCCGGTGATTGACTGTGTGAGTTGGCGTGTCGCGTGCGGGCGGCACAGGGGGCAGGCCCTCCAACTGCCGTCCAATTGGATTCTTGCAAGAGCTTCTCTAAGGGCGCACTGCAAGCAATCCGCAGCTGAAAAGCCCATTGCTGCGGCCCTTACTGCTGATGTTGTTTGCCTCCTGCCCAGAGTCCTATCCATTTGTCAACAAAAAGCACTCCGAGGCTGCTGCCAATGCCACCCACCATCACCAAGCGTCACCTGTAGTGCCCATCACCATTTGCTTCTCTGCCATCTATGTAGGAGACTGCCTGCTGTTCTACTGACTCCACTGCCTGTTTTACTGCGCATTGTCCTGCCCGTTGTGCCGCCTGTTGTATCGCCTGCAGGCCTCCAAGAGCGCCCTGCACGAGGCGGCCCTGTGTGGCCATGCAGATGTGGTGGCTGAGATGCTGCGCAGGGGCGCTGACCACGACCTGGCACTTGCAGTGAGTCACCCGCAGCTGCTACCGCTCTGCAGCATGTTGTTGGCTTGCAGTTGGCAGGAGTAGTGTGCGCCCTGTTTTGCATGCGCTGGTCTCTTGTGTTGCATGCTGCACCAAGCGTGCCGCAGATCAGACCTGTCACTCCATGTCCATGTCCATTGCCTTTTGCTGTCCTGCCAAAAGCCCTCGTGTTGACCGCTTGCCGTGTTGGTCGTTTGCCGTGCCTCTGCAGAAGACGGGCTACCGAGCGCTGCACCTTGCTGCCCTCAAGGGCAACCAGCCAGTGGTGCAGGTGCTGCTGCTGCGGGGGGCACTGGTGGACGCACGTGCCAAGGTGAGCCAGGGTTGAGGAGTGAACCATCAGGGCTTGGGCGGGTCAGGGTTCAAGGTCACAGTACCCTGGTTGGATCGTCAGCACAAGAGTGGCTCCTGCCAAAAGCAACCCAGTATGCATTGGTGCGCCCCAAGGACCTGCATCAATTGGTCAGCTCCACGACGTGCACACACACGATTGCTGTATAGCACTGATGTTGAAGGAATTGCTGCTGCTGCATTCGTGGTTGCAGGACGGGCGCACCCCGCTGCATGTGGCCTGTGAGCACGGGCACATGGAGGCAGCTGCTGCCCTGATTGGCCTCGGCGGTGCTGATCTGTCTGCACGTGACAACGCCGGGCTCACCGCGCTGCACGTGGCTGTCGACAAGAACCACCTGGCATTGGCCAAGACCCTCATGGACAGGGGCGCAACTGTCGACACCGCAACCAACGTGAGCAGACGCCACCCACGTGGCAGGAGCCCAGCGTGCACACTCATTGTGGCGGTGGTGCCAATGCATGCGAAGTCACTGCACTGACAAAGTGACGATGCATGGCTGTGATGACAA
>QAXK01006392.1:0-28214 GCA_004335735.1 Chlorella sp. KRBP
GAGTCCCGGTGGGGGAAATGGAGACCTGCTGTGTTTTGCTCCTTCCACAATTTATTTTGTTTCCAGAAGCAGTATTCAAATGGCAGGAGTGCTAGTTCAGAACGAAAGCACGTGGCGTCTGGTGTCTTGGGTTGATCGTGAGTCATTGGAGAAAAGGGGAACCTGGCGGCTCAGGCTGGCAGCCGCCACTGCTGGTCTTCACTTCTACTTCAACTCTGGAATCGTGTGACGGCTGCTGAGTGGAAACCCTTTGTGTGGGGTGCCGCTTTGCAGGGAGAACGTGCCAAGCCGTGCCAACATGTTGGTGCGCCAGGCCGGCACTGCTGCTGGGGGCAGGGGTGCCAAGGGGGCAGCTGGCAGCAGCGGCAGCAAAGGCGGCAAAGCTAGCAAGTGAGTGGCTGCTGCATTGATGCAGCTCCACCAGCTGCTTTGCTTTGCTTTTTGCTTGATGTTTTAAACAGCAGGACAGCATTCTTGGTGTTGCCAGGCAGCATCTGTGCTCTGCTACATGTTCAGCACCCAGCCGTGAGGCAGCTGCACCACAGTCAAAGCGATGTGTGAGAGCCAGGGGGGGCTCATATATGCATCAAATGAACTGGCCCAGTTCAAGCATACCGTATGCTTGTGGCCAGCTGCTGTATGGCACACAGCAGCTGGCCCCATACAGGCACTCATGCACTGACAAAAAGTGTGCAGAACTGTTACGGTCCTCTGCATTCGTGCTGTGCTGTGCTGTGCAGGCCTCCCACTGGCAGCAAAGCCAGCTCAGCAGGCAAGAAGCGTGTCCGCAAAGCAGCAGCAGCAGCAGTGGAGGACGACGACCCCGACGAGGACTTCATGCAGAGGAAGCCGCAGCGCAGCCGCCGTGGCAGCAACGGCGGCAGCAGTGGCAGCAATGCTGGCGGCAGCAGCAACATGCTTGCGGACCTGATGCAGGTGGCGCTGGAGGCTGGTGTGTCACAGTTGATGGAGATGGGTTACAGCAGGAGCAAGGCTGTTGATGCTTTGAAGGAGTGCAGCTGTGATGTGGACATGGCGGTGGAGTACCTCACCACAACATGCTGCTGACTGACAGCCTGCGTTGGCTGGAAGTGCAGGTGTGTGCACTTTAATGTTGCTGCATCAGCAGTAGTGGTGCATCTTCAGAGTCTGTACAGTGAATGTGCTCACGTGGACTGCTATCGGGTGTTATTTGCTGCAGCTGTGTACCTGAGTGGCTTGCAACCAGACTGAACATCCGTGGCAAATTACATTATTGCGAGCACGAGCACTTTGCTGGCAAAGCGCTTGCCGAGGAGTTGCAATGTGTCACTCTGGACTTAAAGTTTAGGCTCAGCAATGTGTTGTGAATGCTCCCGCGTACGGACCACGCCGAGTGACGTCAAAAGCGGGCACTGTCCGCGCCAATTGGGTTGACAGCGCACCCGTGCAGTCGCAGCATGACATTTAACTCAAACATAAATGATTCCAAATGTATCCAAAATAGCTCAATGTTGCTTGTTTGCGCTGTCAACCTTGATGTCTCCCTACGTCATGTCCTGACGTTGAATAGCGCGACCGGCCACGCAACTGCCCTGCCGCTCCTCCCATTGGGGCTCCAGTAGCACGTGCAGGCCTATTCAGCAGCACATCCAGCATTTCGACTGACCTGATCTGTATATACAATCTTGATCACCGTCTGAGCCCCGTCTACTCTCAGTGCAAGCACTTCCCAACGCTCGATATGTTGACCGCTCAGCGCTCAGCTGTGGCCTCAGTCCGCATTGCAACCCGCTCCAGCCTTGCCCTGCCAGCACGTCTCGCTCGCACCTCCGTTGTCCGCCACTACAGGTCAGTCACGTGGCTTGTGGTGCATGGTCAACTTCAATTTCCAACAAGTGCTGCCAGCAAGGGCATTCGCATTACCCTTGCAGATGCATAGAGTTGATCTGATCCGCACATATTGCCTCAGTGCTCTGGCACACGTGTTGACTGCATTCAGTCTGTGCTGTCAACACTGCACTGCACTGCAACACAAGCGCTTGCTGCTGCACCATTCACATGGCATGGCACTCACCATCATGCTGTCGTTGGTGCCAATGCACATGCAGGGTGGATGTGAGGCCAGAGGATGGCCAAAAGGAAAACGAGGCTGTCGAGACGAGGCTCAGCCCTGAGCAGATCGAGGAGGTGCGTGGTGCAGGAGATCTTGTACTCTTGCCAGGCCTCTGCTGCACAGCCTGCATTGTGGGCCCATATGTCAAATATATCTGGCATTCAACCGTCGACAATCAGTCCATGTCAGCAGGGCCCTGAGGGCCAATGTGCGGTGCATGTGAGGCTTGAATGTCTTATGCAACAGTCAAGTGCTCCCAGGTCATGACTTCACACTCACTCTTGGCCTGGCCCCCAATCTCCCTGTGCATATGCAGGTGGTCAAGACACCAGCAGGCAAGATCAGCCCCAGGAGGGCAGAGCTGAGGGCAGGCATGGGCAATGGTGAGCCCGGCTCCAGGTTGGGAGGAAGTGTGGTGTGCAGCCTTTGCTAGTAGGTGTTTGATCGTCAGGCATAAACGGCCCTGCGTCCTGTGCGCTTGCCAGTGAGGCTCAGAGTCACTCTGTTTTGAGCACAGCACTGCCAGACAGTCACACAGCCAGACTTGCAGTTCCACAGGCTGTCCAACAGCGTGCTTTGAAAGCAAAGATGTTGGTGATGCCCCTGTTAGTAGGACCACACTCAACGGCGTGACGCCACTGCTGCTTGTCTGCCCTGCCACCACATCCTCCCTGGCACCCTCCCTCTTCCCCCTCCCTGCCACCCACAGCGATCAACGACCCAGCGATCGCAGACACTGCGGGGCCCCTGCAGACCATGCAGGCCTTTGATGGCCCCCTGCCTGAGACCTACAACGGACGCCTGTGCATGCTGGCAGTGCCCGTCGCGTTGGCTGAGGAGTGGACAAACGGGATGGGCATGCTGGAGCAGCTCTCAGCACACCCCGCGCGCGTCTTTGGCATCGCATTCCTGCTGCTGGTGGCCACAGCCGCACCCATCCTGAGGTGAGGACTGGATGCGTCAGGGAAGGGGGGGAGGGGGGGCGAAGGCTGCTGCAGCCCATCTGTCAGCCCTCTACAGTCTGATGTGTGAAGGTCGTTTGTATGCTCACAACACTCAAAGAATATGGTTGCGAATCTTGCCTCCGCGCACTAGTTATGGCAGACCAGCCTGCCAGCTTGAAGGTCACCATGATGCACTGGCTGTCGTGCCCACCCAGCAGCAACAGGGGGGGGGGGGCAATTGATACCGCCTGCTAGTAGCCAACACAGCAGGCATGGCATGTGCATTCATTGCTTAGTCTGCTCTGAGTCTTGCTGCTGCTGCTGCCGCCATCTTTGCTGCTGCCGTTGCTGCCGTTGCTGCCGTTGCTGCCACTGCTGCCACTGCTGCCACTGCTGCCGATGCTGCTACTGCTGCCAGGGGCTACACCCGCAAGGAGCCCTATGCCAACACCTTTGGAGGGCTGCCCTGGATTCCCCTAGCTGAGAACTGGAATGGCCGCGTGGCTATGCTGGGCTTTGCATGCATGCTGTTCTCAGAGGCAGTGCTGCACATGAACACCCTGCATGCCTGGGGGCTGCAGGCACTGCACTGAAACGTGCAGTTGTCGGCGCATAGTGTGCAGTCACTGCCAGTCAGTGACTCACTGTCACAGTGTGTCGGACACAGCGACAGGATCATGTTCCGATGTTTTGAAGATCTTGCTAAGCAGTCGTTGATGCAGTGCACTGTACAGTGGCTGTCCCTGTTACTGGCAGCCTGTGTGTGTGCGGTGTGACACAACATCAACAGGCTTAGCAGGCCCTGCTACTGCGCAACAGTTGCGCGATGTGCTGCAAAGGAATTGCTGAGCCGTTGCTGAGTGAAGCAGTAGCATGCAGGGTCCCCATGTGATCCACTGCACGAATGCTGGTCCTTGTATACTTGTGTATACTCAGTCGTAATGTTGTGCATCACAAATGTGTGTGGTATTTGTTGCTTCTGAAGCAGGCTGGCTGTAGCCATGGTACGCTGTTGGGCTTGGTTCAAAGTTGGAGATGGCGGGAGTTGTGCAACTACGCCACCTTGAAAATGTGGAATGCCAGATTTTTTAGCCCCCCGAGGCTTGGTATGCACCGCCTGCTATTTCGGAAGCCAGCATCATTCTACGCACTGAGTAGCAGAGAGCTGTTTTGCAGCGTTTCTGCAAAGGTGGGGCAGGTTTCCTGCAGCATGGAATGCTGTGCACCACACTCCAAGGACCGTGCCAAAGTTCAACATCTTGATGACTTGAGGACTGAACACTGCTTGCTATCCCAGCATATGCATACGCGGAAGACGCCTGAACGAATGTGGGACCCTCTCAGAGTTGTCCGGCGAACTCTTCCAGTGAGTTCCAACAGGACCTGCAGCGTACGTTGAGATACGCCAACGACCATGAGCCATGACAACCCACGGTTTCTTAGCTGCACTACAAAGCAGTGTACAGCTTGCCATGTTCATGCATGACTGTATCGGAGGTACACCTGCGTCGTGCGCTTGACGCGGCCTTGCTCACGATGACGCTGACGTCACGCCGGGGCGCAGCGGCAGCGCAGCTGCCGTGGCGACCTTGCATAGGCCATATATATTCAACGAGACAATGAGACCACTCAATTTGCTCTCAAAACGTCTCGAATACCTGCATAACGTTCGCACTGATATCTACAAAGCTCACCTGCAGTCCGATCGACCACCCTGCGACCATGCTGACCGCACAGCGCAACCTTGCCCTGTCCGCACGCACGACTGGGCGCCACAGCCCCAGCCTGCCTACACGCGCAACAAGCCGCACCCTGGTCATCCGTCGCTTCAGGTTAGTGCATTGCGCCCGCGATCAGGCATCAGCAGTTTAGCTGTGACACTGGCAGGCCCTATTGCCCACCCCAGCAGAGACCCGACCTGATCAGCAGCCAGAAAGTCGTCGATGTAGTGCTCTCGGCCTGTTGAAAGCATACTATGAAGTTTGTGCTACGTGTGTAGTGACTGGACCATCTCATGGAAGGCACTGAGCGGCGCTGCAGACTGACACATGTGCATATGCCTGCTGCTGTTGGCTGCAGGGATGACGACAAGGCTGCACAGCCAAGATTGACAGAGGAGCAGATTCAGGAGGTTAGTTCGGAACGTTTTGGACACATCTTGCACAGCCCTGCATGCACACCATACACCATCTCGAGTATGCCATGCAGTGTGTTGTATATTCGCGTGTTGGAAGTTCATGTGCGAAATGCTGCACAACCCTAAGCGCCCCAAAAGCACGGTGCCGCAGTGGTGACCTCAGACCCACCGTCTGCCCAACGTGCAATGCAGCTGAACATGTTCACACTGCTGACGTTGTGTTTCACCAGGTGAAGAGCACACCAGATGGCAAGATCAGCCCCAGGAGGGCGGAGATGCGAGCTGACATGGGCAGTGGTAAGTTTCAACTTGAGGTTTGAAGCACTGGTCAATGGTCATGGTGACATGCTGACTTGCTGCAAGCCTCGGAGGCTGCATGGCATGATTCAGATGGATGCTGGTGAACTCGGCCGCAGGCTGCTCTTGTGCCAGTGACAGTCTGCATGCCAGGGCATCTTCAATAGCCAAAGCCCTACTTTGATGAGGTCCCTTCAGTCACACTATGATCTGAGATCATGCTATCAGCGGGACGCTCAGAGGAGCTGCTGCAGCCCTGGAATGGAATGCAATGGAGTGCAGTGGAGTGCAATGGAATGCCCTGCAGTGTCATCAGTGATCTTTGAGCAGGTGTCAGGACACAGTGTGTCGTTCCTGCCTGCATGTGTGTCCTGCCTGCTGTCCTGCTGTGCAGCCGCCACTAACCTGCACACCATGCAGGCCTTCGATGGCCCTGTCCCTGAGACCCTCAACGGCTGCCTAAGCATGCTGTCCATCCCCATCGCACTTTTTGAGGAGTGGCAGACTCACGACGGCATGTGGGAGCAGGTGCTGGCACACCAGCGCATCATCGACATCACTCTGCTCATTACACTGGCAACATACGCACCCATCTTCAGGTGAGGTCCAGTCGGTAATGTACGTATTGCACATATGGCCCACGGACCATCTATGCCACTAGGGCTCGGTGACATCCAGTGTCAAGAGCTTGTGGCACTGGCAGCCTGTGATGGGCACAGAAAGTTACTTTCATTGAGGCTGAGCGACAGTGATAGGTGGCCCACCTGAGCCGGGCTCAGCCTGAGATTCACAGGAGTGCACTGCAGCAGCTTGCCATGCCAGCTGGTAGCATGCCATGCTGACCAGGCTGGCCAATGCCTGTGTACGAGAGCCCAGGTGATCACCAGGTGGTCACGTCATGACGTGACCTCGACTGTGATCATGGCACCCTCTGATCATGCCACTTCGACGCTGCTGCCGCCTGCTGTGTGTCGCGCAGGGGCTGCACCCGCAAGGAGCCCTATGCAAACAAGCTCCTGGGCATCTCCTGGTCACCAATGGCTGAGAACTGGAACGGCAGGTGAGCAATCATTGCCCATGATGGGCCTGGTTTTTATTAGTTGGCATGGCGCAATAAAGTTGTCAACCTGTGGTGCAGACTCCTGAAGTTTCTTATTGGCCAGGATGTGTGCCGAGAAGCTCCTGACAAGCAGCCAGATCTGGCACAGTTCACGTTGATAAGCTGGCACAACAGCAGTGCCTGAGTCATTCCAACTGCAGCATTAAGAAGCTAAGATGTTCGGCTGGCAGCTTCCAACATGCCGAGTCCGGCTGGCCAGCTTGCCAAGCCAGGCTGACGCACGGTGGGCCATCGCCACCTGTTGTGCTGCACTGCAGGTTGGCCATGCTGGGCTTTGTTGGCATGATTGCCACGGAATCCATCACAGGCGTCAACACCCTGCAGGCCTGGGGGCTGCAGGGGGTGGTCTCTGGCATCACCTCAGCTGCTGGCTTATAATCATGTGCTGTAGTTGATTGGTCCTGTCAACTGAAGTGACAGCTGTGATCTTGGAACGGATGAGTTCAACTTGGCAAGAAGTTCTTGCCAAGTTGTGTGATTTCTCTGCACTTGTAAGCTGCCAGGCAGTTGACATGTGCAGCTGCGTGTGTCCTGTTGCCTAGCGGCTGACCCGGGTTTGGGCCAGTGGCAGGTGCGAGAATGAGTTGGATGATCGTGACCACCCCCGCAAGTGTAGGGACCTCTGTGGCTTCTTGTGATGTTGTTGTCAGTAAGTTTCAGTCCAGCAATGACGTAGTCGGTGTAGGCTGGCTAGATGAGCAGGACCTGCTGGCTTGCTGGCCTGCGTTGGGCCCCGGGCTGAGCGGCTGCTACTGTCACAGATGGCAGTGTAAGTAGCAGGTTGTGTTGTGATCATTTTATGGGTGTGTAAATGTGGTGAAAGATGCAACTGCGTTATGGCAGTCAAATAATGGCTCAGATCAAACCATGTCCTGCTGCAGCAGCAGTGGTAGCAACAGGCCTCCAGCAGCAGCAGGCCACACAGCTAGTGGATAGTGGGGTAATCTGCCAGCCCAGCTGATGGTACAAACTAGAAATCAGCAAAAGGACATGGCGGCCTATCATATGCACCTCAGAATATGACACTGATGTAGGCCTGTAAGCTTGCAGTTGACCAATTGCAAGGCAGGTGACCAAGGCAGTTGATCAGACGCCTAGGCCACATGTGGCGTTCACTCGAAAGCCTTTACAAGTGTTGTGGCGCTCCGATCTTGAGCGCAACGTGCCATCGATGTGTCAAACCAAGCAGGGCAGTTCAACGACACGCTCTTGAGCCCTGCAAGTCGAGTCGTTGCATGTACCGGCGACAGTTGTCGATGCCGTGTGTGCCACTTGGCCGTTCATCACGAGCATGAACGACATATACAGTATGCCTGTAGAAACGTTTGAGCATCAGCTACAAACATGGCTGGCCGCATCCCTGGACTGTTCGTTTCTGGCCTGCCTGGAGACGTAGATCAGCAGGGTTTGTTGCAGCACTTCAAGCAGACATGGGGCCTACGTGTAATGGGAATCAAGCTGTTACGTCACAGCGACAGTGAAACTACAGCTGCACTCGTTGACTTGGAGAACAAGGAGGCAGCAGAGCAGGTCTGTGCCTTGGAAGGGCTTGCAACTTCTGTTCTGCCGTCAGCTATCTGTGGCACTGTTGCAGTGTGCATGGCACCATGTGATTGTTTAGGAAGATTTTTGATGATTGATACATTGATGCTCTTCAACGGGGCCCAACGGGGCCCAACCTGGCAGATGCATGCATGACCAAGCCAGTGTTTGGTGTGGCCGATGCTGCTGTGCTGTTGTGTTCGCCTTACAACATGCCATGGTGTTTGATATGTACCGTATGGTAACAACTTAATCAATGTGTTATAAACAGCAGCATAATGGACACCAGCTGGACTTTCCAAGGCAGCCTTCCACTGGTCCATGATGGACTTCCAACTTGCCATATCCATGCCAATCAACACTACCGTGGACTTCCTGTGTGCTGCGCAGGTGATGGAGGCATGTGCTACCACTGGCCTCAGATTTGGCGGCGTCATTGCACAGGTTTGTCACCAATTTTGAACAGAAGGGTGCAACAGGCCTTTCAGTGTATCACTGCACTCGCCTGACTGTACATGCCATGCACAGGCAGGCTGCGGCATGGGTTTCCTCAGGATGCCTTTCACACTTTCACACTTTCGCACAAGTGGCACTCATCAGGTGTCTCTCAAGCCACACCGGGCCGCAATGTTCCAGCCATTTGACCTTTCCACACGCTGCGGCACCACACAAACTGTGTGACACACATTCCATGGCATGCCATGCAGGTGTCCCGCAAAACCCAAACCAGCAGGCTTCAAGAGCTGAAACAGGCAGAGCAGCAGCATGCAGCAGCACCCAGGGCGCACAGACATCAGGGCGCTCCCGCGGTGGCTGGCCCCGCAGCAGTACGTCACCAGCACAGCAGCAGTGACTCACTGCTGGGTACGGTACCCAGCCGCAGCAGCAGCATCGATGCTCCTGGGCTGCAAGGCAGCCTCCTGAGTGGCCCATGGTCCAGTGGGCCCGCACATGTCAGCACACGCAGCAGGGCAGACCAGGATAGGACTGGCAAGCGCCTCACTGGCCCACCAACCTCAGCCGCTGGCAGCAGTAGAGTCGGACCCGCAGCAGCTGCTCAGGCCGCAGCTGCTAGTGGCAACAGCAGGAGCGCCGCCAGGGCTGGGGCGGGGAGTAGTTGGGCACTGCATCGTCAGGCGCTGCTGGCGACAGCCATCGTCAGCAGCAGCAGCACTGCTGGTGGCAGCGGCGGGGTCGAGGTACTTTCGGATGCCAGCAGACGCAGCAGCCTGAGGGGAGGTGCTGACGGGGTCTCAGCCACTGCAGTGGACCTGCTGGCAAAGCACCTGATGGCAGCCATGCCCAGCCTGCCTGACACACCTCAATCAGGCGGCGGCACCAGCGGCAGCAGCACCGGCAGCAGTCAAGGGTCACCAGGCGAGGCGTGGTCTGCAGGCCAGTCCCTGCCTGCCACATGCATGCCAACCCCAGCTGCTGCTGCTGCTGCTGCTGCTGCTGCTGCTGCTGCTGCTGCTGTTGATACTGCTGATGATGTGATTGGTGTCTTGGACCAACAGCTGCAGCTGGGCTGTGAAGACCAGCAGCAGGCGCCCTGGCATGCAGACCACATCACCCCCACAACCGTGGTGACAGCAGCAGCAGCAGCAGCAGCGCCAGCAGTCACATCAGATCACTGGGATGCTTGGCAGTCACCCTCACCACCACACCCAACAACACTGCTGGCAGGAACTACAGGTGCAGCAGCAGCAGCAGCAGTTGCAGCAGCAACGGATGCCACACCAGCAGCAGGATACCCTGCACCAGCAGAAAAGCCCTGGGCTGCAGCGGAACGGGCTTTGTCTGCTGAGCAGCAACTGCAGGCGTGGGAGCTGCCCTGGACGCAGCAGCACTCTGCTGGCCTACCCCCAAGTGGCTTCCTGCACCCACACAGCCACGCCGCTGAGCCGCTCAACGCTGAGGGACCCTCAGTTGCTGACTCCTCATCAGTGACTGTGCAGGCTGCTCAGCAGCCGGGCTTTGAGCCCTGGAGCAGCAACTTGTCGGAGCCACTGCCACACTCACCTTGGGGCCTACACCACCACAACCAGCAGCAGCAGCAGCAGCAGGAGGCCTCTTCTCAGGCTGGCCTACTCGTACCCCCAGGTGGCTTCGAGCACCCACACAACCACGCTGAGCACAACACCATTACAGGTGACCCTGCTCAGCAGCCAGCAGGGGCAGGCTTTGAGCCTTGGAGCAGCAACCCTTTGGAGACACACCCACACTACCACCAGCACTACCACCAGCACCAGCACCATCAGCAGCAGCGGCAGCAGCAGCAGCAGCAACAAGATGAGGATGTGGTGTTCACCCCCGATGTCGCTCCTGCATCCAGCACCATGCCAACCCTGCACCAGTCCTACTGGCAGCCACTGGCACCAGAGCAGCAGCAGTACCTGCAGCCCCAGCAGTCTGTCTTCTTCGCCAGCAGCTCAAGCCAGTTTGCGAGCAGCTCAAGCCAGACAGTGATGCCACACCCCTGCCCTGATGTCAGTGCTGACGGCAGCTTCAACAACGCATGGGACAATGACATCCACCATCACAACATGCTCGTGCAGCAGCAGCAGCAGTACCAGAAGCAGTACCAGCAGCAGCAGCAGCAGCTGAGAGCTGCAGCAGCGGCTTATCTGATGCACCCCCCTGCAGCCCTTCGCATGCCAGCCAGCTCTTTTGACCCCAGCTCACAGCACGCCACAGCACACCATGCTCAGGCCCCCACAGGTGATCCGTCAAGCGGCCTAGGTCACGTTACAGGACACATGCGCAGCACACCCACCAGCGACAGTATGCACCTGTACGGCAGTGGCAGCAGTGCTGCTGAGCACAACACCACAAGCAGCTGGCAGTTGCACAAGTTCACGTCAACAGCTGAGGATCAGGCCACCACAGCAGCAGGCGCAGCACTGCCGGCGCAGGACATGGCACAACAGCAGCAGTCTGCTACTGCTGCCACACTGGCTGAGCTGGAGGGCATGCAGCACTGGCACCACACAGTGGTGCACTGCCTGGTCTGCAGGCAGGCCCCACGCAGGTGTGTGTACACATGTGCTGTGCCAAATGCCAAGGTGACAGGTTTATCAGCATTCAGGCCCACCTCACTGCCTTTTCAAATGTGGCACTGTACCATGGTGATCATCACCCACACAGCCACAATGCATGCACACTGTGCAGATACTGTTGTGTGCCACACAAGAGTATTCAATATTTGAAATAGCATGCCAGCAGCTGGAACATTCAGCTGCCGGCTGACAGCATCATCTCACTAGACTGATCGCAACAGTGGCATATCCCCATACGGCATGCTGGCCGGCAACTGGCTCAAATGAGCTGACACACCCCGCTAAATGCCTGCACCCTGTTTGTTCCCATCGCCCCGTAGTGTGGTCCTGTTCCCCTGCAAGCACCTGGCCCTGTGTGACAGCTGCCTGGCCCTGGGGGGACACGCGGCAGCAGCAGCAGCAGCAGCAGCAGCAGCAGCAGCAGCAGCAGCGAGCAGCAGCAATGGCAGCAGCCCAGCCGCTGCGTTGTGGCAGCACCGGTGCTGCCCCCTGTGTGGGTTGTTTGTCCAGGAGCACATTGCTGGTGTGCTGCTGCCTGCATGACCTGCCAAATCTGATGCTGAGGACTGTGTGGTCTTTGGTATTGAGTGACCGTCAGTTGCCAGGATGGATGGTGGCGGCAGCTGGTCAAGACTGCCATACTGTACATGTGACTGAGTTGTTCACATACATGCACATGCAAGTCAGTGGCGTGACCCCTGTGTTCCAGGCAGTTTGAGCGTGTGGACAGCATGTGTGAACCGGTCCTGGCAAGTCCGTAGGGTTTTACTTGTAACCGGCCAAAAGTGTCAAGCATCAGCACGTGCACACCCTGCCGCCTGATGTCAACGAAGCATTACACAATGGTCACTCTGGACGCACGCAGCCACACACACACCGTGGCTGTGTCACGTTTTCACACAGACGAGGAGTGCTCCCGTGTTGGTACATCAGGCACTCGCCGCCAGCATGCTGTGCACTGCGCAGTGCACTGCTGTCTTCCTTCAAAAACGGGGGCACTCCTGCACACATTCACATTTGTGTGCATTTTGTGAGCATGCGTTTGGCCAAGCAGCTAGCAAGGCATGGCTGTCTAGCCCTGAAACCACACTGCAGTAGCAGCACACATGCTGCACACACCATTTGACAATTCACTCCTCACCGAGGTTTATTGCACCGTCCACACTGGAAGCAAACACACCGCATTTCTCGGCGGGAAAAAAGCTGTCGGCCCAGCCTAAGATTGCTGGACACCTTTTGTTGGCCTCTGGACGCATGAAAACAGCCCAAGCATCTTGACAGTCAATCAAACAGCACTTGAACCCTCCAGACATTGTATGGCATACAACAACGGATGTAAGGGGAGCTCACCTCATAAGTTATCAAGAGAGCAACACTAAGGAATCCAACCGTGGGTGCTCGGTTTGGCTAAGCCATGCAAGTACATATGTATTGAATCGAGACAGCTATACAAACATTAAGAGATGCCTGCCGGCCGGGGGCTGCACCGGTGACACAGTGACCGACTATCAGCATCAGGCTGGTGGCAGCACTGTCAGTTGGCAACTGCGGCATGCAGCCTGTTTTATGCTCTGCTGGCAGCAGCCCCTGCACAGCACAGCTGTGAAGGGGAGCTAGCTTGCTCAACTTGTTGATGTAATACCAAGGCTACTCAGTAGTAATACGGTACGGTCCTGGCAAATGGGGTGTTGTGCAAGCCCAGCCACTCTCAAAGCATGAGCTAGTGCGCAACAAAAAAAGCCCACAAGCATGCAGTCCACTGCTGGTTGGGGAGTGCTTTCGGCCCATCGGCCCGCCCATGGAAACACCACAGCAAGCATTGGTAACAAACACCAGTCGCAGACCTGACAGGGCAATGCAATGCATCCAAGCATCCCAGCCATTGAAAACAGAAGCTGGCCAAGCTGCTGAACAGCAGCACCCCATAACAAGACACAGCCCCAAATCACTAGCCCGGCAGTACAGCTGCCAGGAGCCATCTGCTGGGCTGCAGACAACAACAAGTCTTGCATTGTAGAGGGTCAACAACAAGTCTTCAGACTGTCACGCAGTCAATGACCCAGAGTTAAAACCCTGGTTCCAGCAGCAGCCAGCAGTGCTGAGCAACGCACTGTGGTGCAGCACAAAGGCGCCACTGGCTTTTTTGTGGCAAGGCATACCCCGGAAAAAACACGTTGAGGAGACATGACTCAAAATGAGCTGGCATCATCCTTGGCCCTGCTGCCCAACGGTGCCGTTCCTTTTGAGGCATCCAGTTGTAGCATTGCCGCCCAATACCCTCCTGGTTCAGCACAGAAACCGCCCTGGAGGCTACACAGGCACTCCATCAGCCCTTAGAGCGACACACCTGGCAGGGCCCATGCAAGGTGGTTGTGTGGAACCTGTAAGGACCACACCACTGGCACTGCCACAGTGTGCCGGGCCACGCAGCCTGTGGTCACCACAGTGCTGCCTTCATCGACTGTGGGGAGGCCTCGAGACACATAAAAGCCCGTACATGCTTGTGCAGGGCCCCACAATTTTATTGTATGGCGGTGCAAACACAACGCAACAACGCCACGGAATGACAGCAGGATGCTTGAGATCGCACCAAGCATCAGACGCCACACAGAATGCACGAACTAAGATGCCCACATCACAGGGAGCCCCAGTCCGGTTTTTGATCTCACCAGCAACTGCAGGCGCCACGTCAGCTGGCAGGCTCAGACACCACCACCAAGAGGTTTGTTGATCACTTGGAGCACCATGCAGGCCTACTGTGACCTCAGGTCTGTGATAGCCAACCAGGGTCCTGATGGTCGATATTGCCAGTTGGCGATTGGGCTGTGATCACAATGCCTTGTGTCAGGCTCACACATGTTCCTAGACAGTCTGCCAGAGCAGCTCAAGACCCAAGGTTGAGCATCATCCCAGCAAGCACAGTGTCGTAGTACCCATAGTCAGCATACACAGAGATTAGGGCATCAGTGACCTGCTTCTTTGTGACGGATGCCCCCTGGCTGGCCGCCAGGCTCATGACGTTCCCAACAGCCAAGTCCAAAGCAGTAGCACCCTGCCAGTTGAACGCGGTGATGTCCACCCCCGTGGGCACAACGAAGAAGGACCTGGTCTTCAGGGCATCTTCACCACCCTTGTACCAGCAGTAGTTGTACTTGGTGTAGTAAATGAAGCCCCAGCACACGTTGCTGTCGTCGCACTTCTTCTTGCAGTCGTCCTCGTTACCATAGTCGGCGATGTTCCAGATATCCGTGTCCTTCGAAAAGGTGCGCGCGTCCGCAGTGAGCGCTGTCCCAACCTTCATCCAGCCGTTGACTGGTTGCACGTCGGGGCTGCCGTATATGTTGGTGATGGTTGTCGGGATGTTGCAGCGCGCATAGATACCGCTGGAGATCATCTTGCCCTTGACAACACCACCGCTGCTCCCGATCGGGATCGTCGCGACGGCAGGCACTGCGTCAGCATCGACGCTGGAGGCGGACCCCATCGCACTCGGAGGCAGCTTGTACATCAGCCGGTAGTACCCCGCAGCATCTGCTGCGACCGCAGGCAGCGTCGCGGTCCTGCACGTGCGGTTGGCGACCTCGTACTGTGCCAGGCAGCAGGCGTCGCTGGGGCAGGACGACATGCACGCGCCCAGTGTCGGCTTGGTGGAGTTGGTCAGCAGGGCCTGAACTTCTGGGTCCTTTCCAAAGTAGGCCTGCCCGGCCTCAGGTGACAGCTGGCTCTCCTTGGGGATGCAGGACTCGGCCCCGACTGCTCCAAGGAAGGTGGTCAGTCCAACAGAGGTCCATTGGTCTCCAGCGCCGTCCACAGGCGCGTAGAAGGTGGCGTTGGGGCAGGGCAGGCAGTACAGCAGGCCGCCGGGCTGGTACTGCCCAGGGGGGCACATGGAGCAGAAGGTGGCATTGGCAGAGGCCCTGCCAAATCCAGCGAGGCACACTGCAGGGCAGACGCAAGGCAAGCGGCAGCAGCATTTCACGCTGAGTCAGCTCGGCAGTGTGTAAGCAGCAACAACGACTGTACAGCAACACACATGTCATGCCGCCGTGACACACAAATGCAGTACACACGTGCCATTATGGATTCAGTGGCACTACAGCCCCATCCAAGCACTAGCACCCTGCAGCTGCCTTGACAGCGACTCACCATTGCAGTCTGAGACGCTGCTGCTGCCGGCCGCCTGTGTAGTGCTGCCGGCTGGGCAGGGGGTGCACCTCCCAGCTGTGCTGTTGCCCAGGCCATAGTATCCGACGGGGCACTCCAGGACAGGCAGGAGTGCCTGCTGTGCAGCTGCCAGGCTTGAGGCATTAATGTTGAAGGCGTCCGTGCTGTTCTGGGTGCTGTTGACGACACCAAAGCCTGCCTTGACGAAGCAGTCCGTCAGCAGGCGCTGCTGAAGGGTGCTGTTGGTCGTGGTGCGGCCCGTGCTGCATTGCTGGCAGGGTTTGCGGCTGCCCTTGTTTGCATAAAACCCTGGCGCACACCTGCTGGAGCCCTCGCTGGCGTAGCCAAAGCCGTTGTCGTTGATGCAGACGTCGCTGCTGTTGACACGCGTCTTGCCGTCGGTGATCATGTTGCGCGGGCAGGGCTTGCAGGGCGCGGCCGCGAGGCCGTACACCTTACCGGCTGCTCCGTAGGTGTTGATGGGGCAGTCCTTGGCGCTGAAGGCGTTCTTGGCATCAGCAATCATGCCTTGTCCAGACTCGATGTCTGCAGCATGGTTGGGAGGCGATGGGACTGGCAAGGGTGAGAAGTGCAGTGGTGCGGGTTGCCGCGAAGGCTTTGCAGATGCTAGCATAGTGTGTCGCACTGGCATCTGTCAGGCATCTTTCAGGCAGCGTAAACCCCCCGGGAGCTGCTGCTCCACACACCCATGTGCCAACGAAAAGCCTTGTGCAGTGATCCCCTGGTCCCACACTATCAGCAGTATGCAGCCGCAGGATCCTGTGGCACACTCGCAGCAAAAGAATGCCCTAGCCCGGGGGGTCCCTTCACTGACAGCACCATGATCAATCCGAACAGTGGCCTGCCACACTAGCCAACAAGACGTAAACACTCACAACATGATGACGAGGTTGCCCTGGTCAGGTTGCCAGCCAACACCCAGGGGTTCTCATCCAGGTCCCGCGCCTCGCTCAGGATGTCAGTTCCGCATGCAGTACATGCAGCGGCCCTGGGGTCTGTCGCCAGCACCCAGCCCTCCCTGTAGAAGCCTGAGGTGCACTGGGACATGGCTGTGGCATTGACTACGTACCCGGGAGGCACCACTGCACATCACGCCAAGTAGCAGTGTGACAGGCAGGCAGACACAGCAGGCAGGCAGACAAAGCAGGCAGACAAAGCAGGCATGTCAAGCTTGAGCCATGTGGTGCGGCGTGCCCGATCAAGTGATGAATGGTTTCAGGCCCCATGGCATGAGTCTTCAGGAGGCAGCATGTCATACTACAAAGTCACGTTGTGCTAGCTGTGCAAGCTGGACTATGGTAATACAACTTGGCACTTCAGCCACACCTGAACGGGCTTAAGCCATGCGCGCGCATCAACATCTGTTGACAACAACCCGACAGCACTCACCACACTCCTCCACAGACTTTGCCCCCATCGACCGTGTCACACTGACAGAGGGGCACTGCGCACAGTAGCCGCCGCTGGAGTAGAACCCGATCGCACACAGCGTGGCGTTGGGCAGGCCTTCAGCCGGTGTCGGCGTCGGCAGTGCTGGGATGCTCACGCTCCCTCCTGCAAGCAGGACCTGGGACAGGCCATACCCGGGGATCACGCGGTTGCACAGGGACGCATTGCCGGCCCCAGAGCCATCGGTTGTGATGCCTGGGTTGCAGGGCAGGCAGATTTGGGAGACCGGGGCGTTGAAGGCCGTGTAGTTGGCACGGTAGAAGCCCTGGGGGCAGATGCGGACCAGGCCCTGGCTGACAAACATGCCGGGAGGGACCACTGCGGGGCGCAGCAGCAGCAGCAGCAGCGGCAGTGGCAGCAGCGGCAGCGGCAACAAGTTAGTCACAGGAAGGAGAGAGGGCGTGGCAGTCAGAGTAAGCTGGGCGATGTGCATGCAGTAGCACCTTGAAACCTGGGCACCCTGACAAAGCCTTGACAACCCACTGGCAGCTCACATAATTATCACGTAATGATCACGTAATGATGCCAAGCAGCAAGGCCTGCAGACCTGAGCACAAGCTGGACAAGTCACTGAGTGATACTCACTGCACACTGTGCGCTTGCTGTCCCGTTGTCCATCAGTGAGGCCTGAGTTGAGTGGCTCCTCAAGCCCACTCTGGCACCTGAGGCACTTTGCCAGCCTGCGCATCACAGCAGCAGCAGCAGCAGCAGCAGCAGGGAAGCGACCACATTTATTTGGTACTGCAAGTGAACCAAGGATGCCAGGGGGCGAGCTGTGCTGATGATGCATCTGGTACCAGCCTGGTAGTCACTAGTAGGCTACTACCAAGCCCACCGGTCATGCGATATCATTCTGTATGACAGCAACATGTGCAATCATGCATGTGCGCACGCTGTCACAGCAAAGTTTGCTGGCTTGCAAGTGACTTGCCGCCTGTGGCGGGGAGGGAGCTCTCGTACTCTGAGAGATAGCCTGCTGCCACGCTGCTGCTAGTATGCTGCTGCCACTTCTGACTCAATCGGATGCCACTATCTGTCAAGCCCACAGTTGCTGCTGCCACTGCTGCTGCCATTGCCTCTGTCTCTGCTGCTGCAATCGCCAAGGCCGCGTCAAGCCGGGTCGGACCCACCTGTTGTAGTTTGGTGCATACTCAGAGCGGTTGCAGGGCCTTGCTCCTGCTGCTGAGGCGAGGGCAAACCCTGCTGGTGCAACGCAGTCGGTCTTTGTGCGGCTGCCTGTGCTGCGAGTGAGCATGTTTGTGCCGCACGCTGTGACAGACCCTCTGCTCAGAGGGCTCGCCACGCGGTCACCTCCAGAGCAGTAGCTGTTGGCAGGGCACCTAGAAGTATGTGCACACACAGCACACACCAGTGCAATGGCTTTTACAGGGCCCAGCAAAGCACAGAATTGCAAGAGCAGCCACTGCGGAAGGTATCTGCTGGCAAGTACTTTTGTTGCGTACAGGAAGGCTGCAGGAGGTCGAGGCTCTCCTCAGCCGCAAAGCATACATCGACACTCGCTGTCTGGTCAGCTCGACACAAAGCGTGCTCGCTGCATGTGCAGTCAAGGCGTTACTGCTCCCTTCTGCTGCTTCGTTGCTGCCGCGCACCTGGTGCAGGTGGTGTTGGTGGGGTCGGCCTCAAAGGACCCCTTTGGGCACACTGCAGAGGCACACGCAACAGGGCGCAAGGCAAGCTTGAGAGGCCTCGCAGTGATCTCACATGTCTGGCATGGCGATGGCCATTGCTGCGTGCTCACGCATTGCTGTGCACAGGCACATGGTGCACACCAGCAGATGCGGATGCCGTGCACAATGCCCAGCCTGCTGCTGCTGCTGCTGCTGCTGCTGCTCCTCCTCCTCCTCCTCCTGATTACAAAAAAACAGGTCTCACATATTTGGGTTTGTGGCTGCAGCAGATGCTTACCGCACTGAATAATGTTGTCCTGACCATCTCCAGTCACAACTGGTTCATAGTTGGTGAGGCAACGCAGACACACCCAGCGAGCCACGCCCATCACGTCTCTTGTCGCACATGCTCCAGGTTCACACTTTGGAATTGTATCCAGGCACCCATTGGAGTTGGACAGGGCGTCTTCCAAAATCGACCGGCCCGCATGCAACGTTGGCACTTGGGCACACAACACAGCAGCGAACAACAGCAGCAGCACGCTGCTGCGTCTGATCATATTTTCCAGAAGCTTTGTTTTGTTTTGTGGCGTGTCTGCAGCTGATGCAGACAGGGACGACAAAGCTGGTTGGACAACAGTAGCTTTGCGGATGCTACTGCCGGGGACTCCAAAAGACGAGCAAGTTGATCCAGACAAGCTGTAGATAAGCCAAACTGCTCCAAGCAGCGATGCATGCTCCTGATATATTCCGGGCATACCATACGGCCAAGTTGATTCACTGACTACGAAGTTCGTATTGCGAAAGATCTCCGGAGACGGATCCGTACTTGCAGCTCGTAGACAAGCGTCGTCAGGGGCCTCAAAAGCACACATAATGATCACATATATCTTTTTGTTATCGATAGAGTAGAGATGCACACCGTCTGGACTGCACAGGGGTCCTGTGTATGTTCAAGGTGTCAACAGCCATGCCTTGTGCTATGTCCTTACGGCTTGTCTGTTTGATGGCGTAGCACTCTGTGGATTGTTTTATCAGCAACTACCACTGTGAACTAGACGGACCATTCACTTCAGACGGTAGCAGTGTCCACAGTGCAGGTGCTGTTCTTTCTCGTCTGCTGGCCCAAATGTGTACAGGTGCAACCTCATCATGGTTCAACGTGCTGCCAACACACTTCATAACCAATCGCACCTCAGCAAAAAATGGTGATCAAGAAATATGATGCAGTTGCAATACGATTGTTTTTGAAACGTGGCCAGGCTGGTTGCCCCAGGGGCCTCACCAGCCAGCACACTGTCAGCAGTGTCAAAACTGATGCGTCAACAGTCCACATGGTTATGGCGAGCATTTGACAGCTGCCTCACTCCAAACATGGAACAGTGCCCACCAGCACAAATGGTGCTGATCTACGTGGGTCTTGATGATGACTGGCTTTGTCATCATAATGCTGGCAAGTCAACGCCACGAAGCATCCCAATGGGTTACTGCATCAACACAACCCAGTGTGACGGGCACAACCAGAGGTACTCATCAACCTGCAGTGCAGGCTCGAGTAGCCAGCACATGCACAGCAACTGCACTGCCGATGCAGCACAGCAAGCCCATGCATGCCACTGTGCCGCACAGCTTGGCGCTGCCAGTGGCACTGGCAGTGGATGGACCCTGCCCGGTACCCAGGGGCCACTGGGTGGGTGGGTGAGGTGGTATCTGCCGGTGCTGTTCTGCCAGGGCGTTGCCAGAGGCGGTGGCATAGCAGGGTGGCATGAGGGCTTGTTCTGGGAGCCCAGGATGGTGGAACATGGATGCAAAAGCCTGCCTCGGAGGTGCAAGCCCTATGCAAGTGGACACTGTCCATGGCATGGCCAGCTTGTAGGCAGCTGCTGACTCAGCGCCGTGGCCATCAAAACTCACTGCCAGTGAGCTCTGGATGCAGGGTCGAAATGACCTTGAATCGCCAGCAAGGAAGTAATGATGCGCAGTCAAACATGCAGAGTCAAACATGCAGCAGTGTCACTGACTCAGAGTCTGAGCTCACTGAGTGCTCCACTGGCACTGCGGCATAGGCATGGTGACCACACCGTGATGGTGACTGCTTGGGGTACCAACTTGGCAAGCTCGTGAGTGATCACTCATTAGTAGTGGTCAAGCGGCTGCCAAGTCCTGAGATGTACATCTTGTGGGTCACACGACCTGTCAAGTGACATACCCTGCCAGTGGCCCAATGCCAATGTCTGGCCCATGGCCGCGCCCGTGCCCACCCACAGGACCGTACGGCTGGAACCCACCCTCAAACACAACCGCCCCACCACCTTGGACACACACACCGTTGGCACCACACCCAAATCCAACATCACAACATGTGCCGGCACATGCCCTGCGCCCCTGCGGGCAGCACATCTGCCTGTATGGGTCAGCACAGTAGGTGGAGGGTGGGCAGGTGGTTGACCCACACGGCTGGCTGCCCACTGGGAGGCACAGGCCGTTCAGGCAACCCATGCCCGCCCCACAACAGGTCCCAGCACAGGCAGTCTCCCCATGGTTGCAGCACACGCCACCAGAGCAGGTCTGGTCCTGCGTGCAGATGTTGCCGCCGCACATGTGGTGGCCGTAAGGCAAGCAGCGGCCGCTGACGCAGCTGCTGCCGCCGCCACAGCAGGTTCCCCCACAGTAGTCATGCCCCACCGGACAGCACACTGCGCCTGATGCGCACACTGTCCCTGGTCCGCAGATGACGCCAGCACACAGATGCGACCCTGCTGCAACGCACTGACCATTGAGACACTGCAAGCCTGCTGCGCAGCACCCTGCACCACACAGTGTCTCTCCGGTGTTACAACACACCCCAGGTGACACACAGTGCTGGTTGATGTTGCAGAGCACTCCACCGCACAGCCGGGCCCCCGGGGGCAGGCAGAACCCTGCCTCACACACTTCTCCCACGTTGCAGCAGGACGCCCCGCACATCTGCATGCCCGCATGCCCACAGCAGCGCCCGGCCAGGCAAGTCGCACCAGCCGGGCAGAAGGTGCTGCCGCACACTGTACTGCCAGGTGGCATGCAGGCTCCGCCCATGCACATGTGGCCCGCGGGGCAACATGTGGTGCCGCAGCGGTTGGTGCCAGGGTTGCAGCAGACCAGGTTGTCAAGGCAGATCTGCCCAGGTGCACACATGCCTCGCGTCCCACATAGCCTGCTGCCCGCAGCTGCCATGAGCACACCTGTGAGCAGGGCAAGGCAAGGCAGGGGCAGGAAAAGACAGTGCTTTGTGTCAGCTGTGCAACTCTACAGCAGCTAGTCAGCACTGCCTATGTTGGGCGTTTTGCACATGCAAGCACACATCTGCTATGGTCGATCAAGCGCAGACCAGCATCATCTTCTCACTGCTGCTGACCTGCTGCTGTCTGAATCTACGCGCTCATGTACCCATTCCACTCAGTACTCGCTTCATGCAGACCAAGCATTGTTTTGCTGTGATGGCCTGCCAATTCAGACGTGCCGTCGCAGCCTGCTGCTACACCCACACACGTCTCATCCAGCACTGCCGGTCCCTCCTCACCTGGGGGAGCAGTGACCACGACTGCATCGACAGCTTGTGTAGCTGTGGCAGCTACTGCAACCTGACCAGGTTCTGCTGCACTGATGACAGGCACTGCAGGCACCACTGGGGCTGTTGCACCACCAGCAGCAGCACCTGCCAGCACTTGCTCGCTCAGCTGTGGTGCATCTGCTGGCCTCTGGACTGCAGGGGTAGCTGGCACTGCTGCTGCAGCATCTGCGGGTGCAGCTGCTTGGGCTGCTGTTGGAGCTGCTGCTTGCACCTTCCCATCACCACATCCCAGGGGGACAATGTCGACTGTGTTGACGTCTGTTGAGGCCAGCTGCAGGCCGTCCGAGGTTTTCTCAACAGTGGCAGAGTTGACCACCTGCGGCACCAGCAGCGGCAGCGGCCGGCAGCGGCAGCAGCAGAGCAAAGAAGTGCAGTGTTGTGGGACGCACCCTGTCAGCACGCCTGCTGTGCTGTCTCATGTTCCAGTAGGCCTAATGCTATAAACACAAGCAGAAGTCCTCCTGCCTGACCTGCTCAGGCAACTGCAGTCGTCAGCTTGAATGCGAAACTCGCAGCGGGACCCAAGCCATGACTGTAGTCGTGAATGACACCAACTGCATGCAGGTCACACACAGACTCTACTTCTTTGGGTCGAACAGCGTACGAACACTCCATCAAAGCTGTGAGTCGTGCACACCCCGGATGCAACGTCCCAGCCATCCTGCTTCTACTGCTTGCTGCTGATCCCTTGACGTGCCCTGCTTGTACTTCCCTAAACCCTAACACACCTGCAGGAGCTTCCCACAGAGCTCCTTGGGTATGTCTGGTATGATGGCAGTGTATGTGAAGCTTGCAGTGTCCTCCAGCAAAGAGTTTGCTGCTGGCTGCTTCCCTTGCACACCCTTGGGTAGCCACCGGCCCTCCCCTGGTTCAAAGTAGTTGGTGACCGTTGCTGTGCTGCTGCTGCCTGCAGCACCGTTTGCCAACTGCATGGTGTCCTGCAGGTACTGCTGCGCTGCGTCTGGTCCTGACAGGCGCATGTTTGAGTTTGCTGGTGTGCTGCTGTCGCTGCTGGCGGGCCACTCAAAGGCGGTTGGTGGGGTGTTGATCCTGAAGGGCTTGGTTGACTGGAAACCTCCATGCAGCGTGACGACCGCCTGCGCTGAACCTGGGGGTGCAGGCTCAATGAATGTGAACACCCTGGCTCTGAAGCTGCAGGTAATGCTGCTGCCGGGTTCTAGGGTGTAGCTGCTGCATTTGATGCCTTCTGCTGGGACCTGCTGCCGCTCCTTGGAGCCCTGTTGACTGACAGTGATGTTTGGAGGCTTGAGGGAGTATGGGATCTGCTTGCTTTCTTCTGTGCTGCTGAATGCTGCTGTGGTGACGGTGATGGCGCCTTGCAGGACGTATGAGGGCTTCTTTGTGTAGGTCACTGTGTAGTCAATGCGTGACATAGAATCTGGTGTGCTGGGAGTGCCTGAGAGACCTGCCACAGGGACCTGCACGGTTGGGTGAGTCGACTGTATAGTGGGGACCCATGTGCTGGTGAGGGTGGGTGTGAGGGATTTGAACGTCAGGACAGCTGCAGGAGCCTGCTTGACTGCTGCTGCTTTCTGTGCAGCTGACAGGGCACGAGCTGTGCGGGCTTCGCAGCTGCAGCATGCTGCTGCAAGCAGCAAGAAACCTGCATGTCAGCAGCCAAGGGAAGGATCGGTTAGTAAATACATTCAATATATCATGATATGTTCATGCAGCATTCAGCTGCATGTATGCTTGCTGCTGCTGGCCAATGTGGGGCTGAACTCCATGCTGCCCTCAGCAGCAGAGCTGTGGTTCAACAGCAGCAGCGTTGAGCCATCAGGCTAGCAGCACACGCTTGTGTCTGTATTAAAACTACTAATTTGATACTTTGTGTGAAATGCTGCTCTTGAATCTGTCGCATGGACTGATCCAGTACATCGCCAGTACTCACCAAGCAAGTGCTTTATCAAGGTCGGCCTAGCTCCTTCTGAGGCATGCATTGTAGTGATTAAAACAATAAAACTTGAAGAAGCCATGCTGTTAAGTCTTGTCGCAGCTGCACTATCAACGCACAGGTCAAAGCAGTGTTTCGTAACCGAAGCCTGATAGGGCCGCGGTCAATCAAGGCACGCGTGACTTCAACGGACAATCAAAGCGCTCATAACAACACATACTGATGCATGCTTTGGGTTGTTTGATCAGCGCAAATCTTGTTTGCTTGCGCATGAGGTGATTGAAGGCAGTTCCAGGCTGTACACGAAGGTCATGCTGGGCACAGCACTCCCGGAGACAGCTGCAATAACACAGGTTCCTGCGGATTGGTCTATCGATCAGTAATTGTTGCATGTCACGCGCTCTTAAAGCATGAGGCACACGGGGCTGTTCAGCTGCAGCCCACGTGCCCGACAGGCTGCAGGGTGTTGCTGCCAGCTGCTGCGCCAGACCTAAGCCTAGGCATTCGTGAAGACAGCAATGAACTGGGGTTTACTGCTGTTACCTTGAAGCAAGTCTCGTAGCTGGCAGCACGCAGCACGCCAGAGTTGCCGCGCAGTAAGGCTTGCTGAACCATGGCCCTGGCCAGGCCATGATGGTCACCTCAGAACACACTGCAGGCTGCAGGCTGTGCTGCTACCACCACTCTGGGGCAACAAACCCGAACTTCAGGAAGGCTTCAAGGGGCGTGTATCCACCCTTGTACAGTATCATGAGCTCGTCACCTGCTGACATGGGGACGGCTTCACTCTGTCAGGACAGCGGCAGGACAGCAGCAGGGCAGCAGCAGGACAGCAGCAGCAGCAACATGCAGCACCAAAATCAACGCCGTTCGACGGTCAAATCCATTCCTGGGTTGCAGGCAGGCCTTGTCAGCAGGCTGATGCCCTGTGCAGTTCACAACAAGCAGTCTACAAATTACTGACATATGCACCAACTCCAGCGTACTTTCTGTAATCTAGCAGTGTGATACAAGTGTGCCGCGAAGTTCGCCAGACTCACACACCACTCCAAGGCAATATGCACGATCACTAGGGTGAACTGAGGTTGCACATTGCATTACTCCAGTCAGCTGCTCTGGACTCAATGATGAAGCAGCCGTGCCCTCCCCTCGTAACAACTTGAGTCAAAGCTTGGCCAACCTGTGAGTGACTGTTTGTGGCCATGCGCACCTCACGCAGTGGCAGGACCGTCATCGTCAGTTGGTCATTATCATCAAGCTGTAGCATTGGCGCCCCTGCTGCTGCATGATGATTGACCAGGTCTATCACCGGGCACATGCCACTGCTGCTGCCGCTGACTAATGACCGTGACGTAACCTGGCCCAGTGCAGCCAGCACGTCGGCTTGAGTAATCCCAAGGTCGTCGCCCAGCAGCAACTGGACTTCAGCTGCAGCTACGATCTGCTGCTGCCGCTCAGCTGCTGTGGCAGCAACCCAGTCTGCTGCTGTACCTGTCCTGGCTGCTGCTAGCTGCTGGGAGTAGGGTTCCACTGCAGCAAGCACCTGTTGCTGGTCCAGCAGCAGCCATGGGTTAGGGGGCTGGGGTGGAAGAGACGCAAGGTATGGCTGCCAGAAACTCCCTTGCATGTTGTGCAGCTCAAGTGCTACTGCCGCTGCGATGATTTGAGTGTCTGAGAGCTGCTCGGCAGCAGCTGCTGCCGCCGCAGGGCCTGCTGCTGCGGTGATGATGTTGAGGGCTGTGCTGCTCGTGAGCTGGAGTGCCTGTGGGACTGAGATCAAGGGACCTGTCGCCTCTAGGTCATCGAGTGTTATTGGGGCTGATGCTATGACGCCTCTGCAGCCAGACACTCGTGCTGAGTCACTGACTGCACAGAGAGAGGGGGGTGGTGGGTGCGGCAAGAGGCAGCACGGTGGTGGGGGTGGTGGATGGGGGTGGGGTGGGGGGTCACATGCACATGGTTTGCCTGGAGGGTCAGTGATCTTGCAGTTACATGCTTTCAAATGCTGTCGTTACCAAGCATCAGCCTGTGCAGGGATGATAGTAGCTGGTTGGTGACTGTTGCTGCATCGAATGCACACACCTGTCAGTCTGGGGTCGACGTAACCTCCTGCGTCTGCCACCCACGTCCTGAGAGCTGACAGGGGGTCGTCAGTGGCACTCTGGGGTATACGTTCTGCAGCTGTTTCTTGATGACTGCGACAGCGCCTGCTATGCCTTGGGATTCCTTGCTTCGAGGCTGCTGCTGCTGCTACAGCTCCTGCTGATACATGCACCCTTGCTGCACAACTATGATGGTGCAACATGCTCGACACCACGGAGTAAAAACCCTAATGATAACTAATAATCACTAGTTAGCGACCAGCAGCAGGCACAGGCACTCAATGGATGTGTTGCCCCCAGGGGTGGTGGTCAGACCTCAGTGGTTATGTTGACCGGTATAACCCTGCACCAGCTGTGATAGCACGTAGGGAAACGTTTGTGCACTATTGGCTAGATGTATGGCGTTCTGTTGGTGGTGCATGTCTGCCTACTGCAGTGCTGAGCAAACATCACATTCATGCAGCAAGGCCACATGAGAGACTGATCCAAATCCAACAATACTTTCATATAGTCAAAGCGAACAAAATCAAACAGGCGTCAGACGTGCACAAGATGCCTAGCATCAGAAATCTAGGTCAGGGAGGCACTGTACCTCTCGCATGTCGGGCTCGCGTGTCCGGTGGCTTCAGTCTGGCGCCAGTGCGTCGGGTAAGTTGTTAATAAGCTTTGGTGGTCGGCTGAAGTGCACACAGCCCCAGACAGCAGTGTACCTGTTGTTGCTGACTAGCAGACTCTGACCTGGTGCTGCAGAGGCAATACTCCACCTCACCGCAGAGTAGGTTCTTCAACATACAAATACAAGCAAGCTGGGACAATGGACAAAGCAGCAGCTCGGGTAAGGCAGCAGCTGAGCGGGAAGGCACCTACCTGCCCCGCCAACTGGTACTGCCCCCTGCTGCAAACATGCCTCACACATGTGCACGCTACTCTTGGCATCTCTGCAGCGTCTCAAGCATTTTCATGGTTTTATGAAGCTGCCATACAGCACACATCGCACTGCTTTGTCAACTGGTTGTATGGTAATGTCAATTGGTCGCAGGTCAAGGCGGGGAGGCGTATGCAGACTCCCAACCCAAGTGGGGCGGGTTCCTCAACAGCAGCAGCAGCAGCGGTGGCTCGACATCAGGCAGCAGTATCAGCGAGTCAGATAGCCCTATCACTCGGCTGCTGACAGCAGCAGCAGATCATGTGCGCGCAGCACCACTTCCGGGTGCTGCTGCCCCATGGTTGGCCTTGCCGCTGCTGCCTGTGGTCCTCTGGTGTGTCGGCTGGTGAGTCATACCCCATGAATATGTCATGCATGCTCTCTCATGCTGCTCTTGCAGCAGAGTTCATTCGCCCTGATGACAGTTCATGACTGCAGATTCATCTGGGTGGCCCCCTCCCCATCCACTCCCGCCTCTTGCACCCAGGCCTGCGCATATGCGCAGACACACCGCAATGCACCATCAAAGCCCTGTGCCTTCCCCTGCACTGCCTCCCTCCCTCCCTCTCGCCCTCTCTCCTACCTCCTCCCTCACCATACCCCCGCCGCCACCACCTCAATTGTGCCCAGGGTGTTCACCTCGGGCATGTTCACTCTGGCACAAACGTCCCTGTCTGGTATGTGCTCCGTCGCAAAGGCACTGTACCCCTCCATCCCGCTGCGTGGCGCGTCTTACGAGGACATTGCAGTAAGCCTTGTGAAGGCACTGCAGTCTGGCACAGACCAACCCAGCACCTGGATGCGGCCAGGTGGGTGCTCTTGATGATCTTCAGGAAGCAGGGCGGTGGCAGGAGCTTGAAAGGTGGCGCCTAGGCTGCAGGATACCACTACTGTTGCAAGCTGTATCACGAAAACTCCAACAGCAGGCAACCGGGGCATGCCAAACCGAGATGCTGCACTGCTGCTGTGCTTGGGGGAAGTTTAGGGCACAGGACGGGACCAATGCAGCTGGTGCATTGGGCGCGGCACCCATCATCATGCTGTGCATGAGTCCAGCTTGCAACAAACCATGCAGTGCAGCCACAGCGCATAGCCCATGCAATCAGAAAGACTCAACATCAACGTTGCAATACCTCCCTCCTGCTGCTTGCATGCTGCTGTTCCTGCTGCTGCTGCTTTGCTGCTGCTGCTGCTGCCTTGATGCTG
>QAXK01006394.1:0-31955 GCA_004335735.1 Chlorella sp. KRBP
GCTCGAATGCAATGGAGCACCCACACTCATCATCATCGTCATCATGGCATGACGTTCACGACAGGTGTCATGATGCTGCAGCCGCCACAAAAGACCCTCACATGTTCCCTCAACTGTTCCCTCGTCCTGTTCCTGTACCCTCGCCCCATGCAGGCAGCGCGCTTCAGGGCTTGCCTGGGCGTTTAGGGTTTGGCGGTGCTCCGCGGCGACGCGCAGGCAGCAGCTGCGTCTGCTGGCGCGGGTGGCGGTGGAGGGGCACTGCTACCGGCGGTGGCGGCAGTGGACGCTTGGGTGAGTGCTTTAGGGCTTGCGTTAGGGTCGGTAGTGGGGCTGGCACTGAAGGGGCACACTGCTACCGGCGGTGGCGGCAGTGGACGCTCGGGTGAGTGCTTTAGGGCTTGCGTTAGGGTTGATGGACCGGTGCGTTAAGCACTCCGAGCTAAGATGTGTCGAGGGCTGTTGTTGGGTGGCCGGGCTTACTTACCAGCACCTGGCGGAGTGCCACGGCTTCTTCACGCTTATCGCCACGGATCTGCCTCAGTTCTGCCACAATTCTGCTATGGTTTTGGCCACGGTTCTGCCTCGGTTTGGGCCACGATATTGCCACGGTTCTGATTTGGTTGCTGCCCCGCAGGCAGCGAGACCTGTCGCGCATCGGGGCCGGGGTCGCTGAGCGGCTGCGCCGGCGGTTGCTGCGGCGGGTGGTGCAGGGCTTTCGCCTTGTGCTGGCATGGAAGGTGAGCGGCGGGATGGCGTTTGCTGCGGCGGGTGGTGCAGGGCTTTCGCCTTGTGCTGGCATGGAAGGTGAGGGGGCCTTTGGGGGATGGTGTGTGTGTGCGTAGAGCTTGCTATGGGGCTGTGCGGCTACGAGGCCGCATTAAACAAGATGGTTAGCTGGGCAACGTCGCTGCGGCTGTGTGACATGTGTGGAATGCCTGTTCCTGTTACCCTGGTGCCGATAACACAGCCGCTGATGCGGATGCCTTACCATTGGCACTGCTGCTACTGCTACTGCTGCTGCTACTGCAGGCGCTCAAGCAGGAGTGTGCAGAAGGCGCTCGTCACGCCCGCATGGCCCGTACCTTCTCGGCCTGGCGGGACAAGGTGCAGGCGCGCGCCCTGGTCGCGCGGGTGCTGCGGCGCGCGGACGACCTGTGGCGCGAAAGGGACGCTGCGCTGGTGTTTGGCCACGAGTACCAGCTGCTGCAGCACGTGAGTCGTTGCAGCTGCACACCGGAGAGGCTGGTTTTGGTGTTCTTCGCACCGCCTCTTACCCCAGCACTGAGCAGGCAGTTATAACAGCTGTAGATTGCTGCTTTGCTTCTTACTGCAGTGCCAGAGTTCGCTTCCTGCTACTTGCTGACTGCGCTTGCCTTCTGGTGCCTGCTGTGCTGTGTGTGCTGTCGTGCAGGTGCTTGGTCGGTGGATGGACTATGCTGATCGCAAACGGGCGCGGAGGGACGAGCGGGTGCAGGAGCAGGTGCGTGCTTAGGGTTAGGGTTAGGGTTAGGGTGCACGAGCAGGTGCGTGCGCGTGTGCAGCGGGACAGCAACAGCAGTCGCATCGAAACAGGGCGTAGTGGAAGGCCGGCGTTAGCATTGAAACAGGGGCAGGAGTCTCAGCCATGCTGCTATTGCTGCTGGTGCGCTGGGTGCTATTGCGCTGGGTGCTATTGCTGCTATTGCGCTGGGTGCATCTGACGTCGCCCTGACTCATCAGCTGACTCATGCTGCCCACCCCCCAGTTCGAAAGGATGCCGCACAAATAATGCTACCAATGAACAACCATGCTAAACTGTGGCGCGCGAATCCTCCCGTCCTGCAGAGCACCACGGCACCTGCCGTGAACGCCATGCAATAATGATGCTGATGATGGTGCTACCCTCGTGCTCAGGTGGCCCATGCACACTGGCGCACGCGCCTGACGGTGCGCTGCTTCCGCCACCTGGGTCACGTGGCCCTCTCGCTCAAGTGTGACGAGGCCAGGCGGAGGGGCTGGCTGCTGCCCCGGGCGCTGCAGCGGTGGGCCGAGAGGGCCAGGAGGAAGGCTGGAGATGCGCACAGCCTCCTGAGTGTCCGCAGGCGATTGCACAGGTGCGTGGAAAGGGCTCACGTGTGCTGGGGTGGGGGTAGGAAAGCGGTGGGCTGAGAGGGCCAGGACGAAGGCTGGAGATGCGCACAGCCTCCTGAGTGTCCGCAGGCGATTGCACAGGTGCGTGTGACATTGTGGGTGGAGTGGGGGAGGGAGGAAGGCTGGGGATGTGCACAGCCTCCTGAGTGTTCGCAGGTGATTTCACAGGTAAGTGGGAATGGGCTGATTGCACGTGTGTTTGGGTGAGGCCAGTCAGTTGCATGCCCCCATCCCAACATCAAGGAACGTCTATTTGGATCCGAGCATTTCCCCGGGCTTTAACCCTAGCCCTAACATGAAACCTGTGAATTCATCATGCACCTGCACAGGTACCACGGGCTGCAAAGCGAGTGCCAGGTCTACCAGCGGAAGCTGCTGCTGCGATCTCTTCTGGGCTGGGCCGGAGCGCGCTCGCTGGCGCTGCTGCAGTACGGGCGGGCGCTGTGCAGCCGGGCGTTGGGCGCTTGGCTGACTGAGACGCTCAGGTGAGGCTGGTGTCTTGCAGTGGGCCGGTGTGGGGCTTGCCTGACCAATGCTCTCACTCATCATTGCACCCAATTGAATCCAATTGAATTCTGGGGCTGACCGAGGCGCTCAGGTGAGGCCGGTGCGGGGCTTGACTGACTCATGCTCTCACTTCGTGATCATTGCACCCAATTCTGGGGCTGACCGAGGCGCTCAGGTGAGGCCGGTGCGGGGCTTGACTGACTCATGCTCTCACTTCGTGATCATTGCACCCAATTCTGTGGCTGACCGAGGCGCTCAGGTGAGGCCGGTGCGGGGCTTGACTGACTCATGCTTCCGAGATCATTGCATCCAACTGCAATGAGGGTCAAGGTTAAGGTTAGGGTGGCCGGAGGTGCTCGCGACGATCGCTCCATCGTTTTGCTCAGGCAGGCACGAGTCCTTCTCAACGCCTAACCCTCCCCACACTAGGGCACCCACACAGCTGCGCACAACCCACACACCACCGACAAACCCCGCACAACCGCTTCTCTCTCCAACGTGGGCGCGTGTATCCTCCTGTCCTGCAGCACCACGGCACCTGCCTATAACGCCATGCAATGATGATGGTGATCATGTTCAGCCCGCTAACCCCCTCGCACGTGCAGGACCCGCACCCTGGTCCACACCCACCGCACCCACTGGCGCCCCCACCACACCCACCTCGCCCTCCTCCAATGGCGCACCTGCACCCGCACCGCCGCCCGCCGCCGCGCCCTCAAGCACCTCGCCGCCGCATGGCGCACCCGCTGCCTCCTCGCCACCTCCTGGGCCTGCTGGAGAGCACAGCACGCACAGCACAAGGCCGCCGCGAGGGCCGGCGCCGCCGCAGTGGTGCACAGGGTGGGCGTGCTGCGTCGCCGCGCGTTCCACGCGCTCCGCACGCACGCAGCTGCAGCCAAGCACCTCCCTCCCTCTGTTTTCCAATCTGTCACACCCTCTGCATCCGCTGCCGCTGATGCGACCGTTACCGCCACCCCAACCGCTCCACGCAGCACAGGAGACGCGGCGGCGGCGGCGGCAGCTGCTCAGCAGCTACACTCGCGAGGGCTAGGGCATGGGCTAGGGCTAGGGCATGGGCAGGCCAGCCCTGCGGCAGCGAGGGTGGAGGGCCAGGGTAACGCAGCTGGAATGCAGCTGCATCCAGAGGTCAGCTTTGCGTTGGGGCTGGCGGGTGCTGCGGCGAGTGGCAGTGGCGGCGGCGGCAGTGCTTCTAGCGCTGCGAAGGGATTGGCTGGCGGGGTAGAGGTGGGAGGGCGGGCAGGGCGGCATGCGAGAGCAGCGGAGGAGGAGCAGGTGGGGGAAGAGGACGTGCGATCAGGGCAGGGCAGCGTGCACGGGAGCGTGGTGCTGAGCCTGGCAGAGCTGTCCACCTACTCGCGTGAACATTCCCACGACAACGCTAGCCACCAGCACCACCACCACCAAGACGCCGCCCAGAGTAGTGCAGCCCACCCTGCCCGCCACCACCACCCTGACCAGCACCAACAGCACCCCTCGTACGAACAGCAGCACCAAGATCCTCAGCAGCAGCAGCAGCGTGGGCAGGCCTCACAGGGGCCCGCCGCGCTGCCCACAGCCCGCATGGCTGCAAGCCCTAGGCCCCCGGTTCGCATGGCGGGTGTGGCGGAGGCAGAGGTGGGGGCAGAGGTGGGGGACGGGGAGGGGGTGGACCCAAGGGGCGCTGCGATGATGCAGCTGGGCTGCGAGTGGCGGCGGCTGTGGATGCTTCGGGGTGTGCTGTGGGCGTGGGTGCGGGCGGCTGAGCGGAGGTTGGTGGAGCACCGTCAGCGCATGGTGCACCTTGCAGAGCGTTGCGGTCGAGATGAGGTTGGACTGGGGCCATACCCTAGTCTGGGGTATGGGCATGGGGTTGAGGGCGAGGGTGAGGGCGAGTGGGAAGCTAGGGGGACGCAGCAGCAGCAGCAGCAGTGCCATGGTGAGGCCATCAGTGGGGCGAATCAGGGTGGCGAGCGAGTGGCAAGTGCTGCAGCGGCTGCGGGAGGTGTGCTGCCGTGGCAGCTCGCCAGAGAGGGCCGAGAGGGCGCGGAAGAAGCCCCGGAGGGCGTGGTGGTGGTGCATCGGCGCAGCGTGCCCGTCACGCTGCCGCTCCCCCGCATGCTCGGCGACATTCCACGTTCTTCCGGCAAGCCAGCTGCTGTCCTCGGCACCGCCACCGCCACCGCCGGAACAGCTGCAGCTGCCGCCCACAAGCCACGTAGTCGTTTCCCCCGTGGTGATGATGATGGCGCAGCCAGCCCCGCACCTCCTCTGCACGCGCTTCCTGCGGTGGCGGTGGCGAGGACAACGGGTGCAGCAGCAGCTGGGCGGGGGCATGCGGAGCAGGCGCATGGAGGCGGCGGCGGTGGGTGGTTAGGTTTTGGCGGGGGCGCACCCATGTGGCCGCCGGCGGGGGCTGCAGGGATGGAGCCTGTCGCCGCTCCCGTCGCCCGTCATCGTGCGGGGCAAACGGCCGTGCACCAGGGCAGCATGAGGCAGCAGGCGGGTGGGAAGCGTGAGAAAGGGAAAGGGAAGGGTAAGAAGCACAAGAAGCGCAAGGCGGCGCACGCTGCGGGCGGAGAGCAGCAGCAGGTCGGACGGCGTGGTGGTGGCGTCAGCGGTGGTGCGGGCGCCGCACCTCCTGGGCCCGTCATCAGGCCTGCTTTGAAGAGGAGTGGGCGGGCGAGTGCGGTGGCAGGTGCGATGGAAGCGGAGGAGGTGCGGCGTTCGATGGCCTTGGCGGCGGCGCTTGCTGGGCACGGGCTCATGGGCCCGGGGGTTGGAGCGGCAAGGGCTGTGGAGGAGCTGTTGCGGAGGTTGGTGGCGGAGGGGGGCACGGTGCGTGGCGGCGGCGGCGGCGGCGCCCTGCGGCGGAAGGGGGCGAGGAAAGGAGGGAGGAGGGGAGCTGGGGCGGCAGAGGCGGCGGGTGGTGCGGGGCTGGGGGTGGGTGCGGCGGCGGGTGCGGCGGGAGGAGGTGTGGCGACGGCGGGAGAGCGGTACTCTTATCTCTGGGAGGCGTCTCGAGGGCCAGCAACAGCACCAGGTGCAGGTGCGGCAAGGCCTACTGCCGCCCACGCAGCACGAGGGGCTCATGTGGCGCCAGCGGCTGCAGCAGGTGCAGTAGGTGCTGCACGGTCTAGTGCAGCTCATGCCGCAGCATGGTCTAGTGGAGCAGCAGGTGCTGCATGGTCTAGCGGAGCAGCAGGTGCTGCACGGTCTCGTGCAGTTCATGTCGCAGCGCGGGGTAGTGCAGCTCACGCCGCAGCCACGCCACCGTCACCCTCCCGTCTGCTGCCGTCGCCAGCCAAACACATCCAGCTGGAACAGGAGCAGGAGGTCCACTTGGGACATGTACAGGAGCAGGAGCAGCTGGCAGGGGCAGGAGCGGGAGTAGGAGCGGGGCCCTTGCGCCGTGGTGGTTTGGCTGGTGTTGCAGGAGCGGACCGAGTGCCAGGGCAGCAGGCGGAGCCCCTGCAGCAGCTGCAGCAGCACCACCAAGCACGGCAGGCAGAGCAGGAGCAGGAGCAGCACCTGCGGCTGTTCCACCAACTGGTCATGCAGCCACTCGCACTCCAGCAGCAGCAGCAGCACCACCACCAGCAGCAGCGGCAACACCCGCAGCAGGGCTCGGCCATCCAGGGCTCAGGCCAGGGCACAGCAGCACCGATTCCGGCACAGTCCTCGCAGCAGGTGGTGGCGTTGCAGGCGGCGTGGGCTCGTCGTGCCCTCGCTGCCGGTGGTGGCGCTGACCCCATGCAGTTTCCTGGCCGCCCTGAGGGCACACATGCCATGGGTGGGGCGGCCACACCCGCACCGCCTGGGGTAGCGGTGGTATCCACGCAGCCTGCAGCAGCAGCAGCAGCAGCCACGCCTGCTTCCCTTGTGGGGCCACGCTCGCCGGCAACTCCCATGGAAGCATTTCTGTTGACACCGGTGGGCGTCATGGGGGGCGGTGGCGGTGCGGCGGTGCAGCGCGCCGCAGGAGCCGGAAACAGGGCAGGAGGTGGTGGAAGGGTGGGTGGGAGTGGGAGCAGTGGGGAAGCAGGTGGCGACACGCTTGCCAGCACAGGCACCACGGGCAGCAGCAGCAGCGTCAGCGCAGCGGCCGTGCACGCCTTGGTGGCGCGGCTGCAGGCGGAGAGCAGCAGCGCGACCAGCGGCACGCTGCTGTCCGCTGGTGAGGCTGGGCTGGTGCTGGGGGGCGTTGCGGGGCGGGGTAGCGGCGCGTCGGTCATGCGGGAGGTGGCGCGGTGGGTGGCCTTGGGCACTGCAGGTGGAGGTGGTGCGGGCGGTGGGGGGGGTGGGACCGTGAGCCCGGACGTGCTGACGATGACGGCGTCGTCGCGCGGCAGCTCTGGTGCGACGCAGGCAGCAGGGCAGCAAGTGGGAAGTCAAGGCGTGGGGGCGCTGACGGGCGCGCAGCTGCTGCGGGCGATGGAGCAAGGGCGGCAGGCGGGCATGGTGATGATGCAGCGGCTGCAGGAGCGCCAGCAAGAGAGCGGGAGCAGCGCTGGCTGACTGGCAGCGCTCCTGACTGATGCGCTCCTGGGCGTCATCTGATATCAGAAGGGGACAGGTGTGTTTGCGCTTGTATTTTCGTGCTGCACCGCGTGCTGCCAGATGTGGCACGGCGTTGTCGCACCTGCACAGAGGTTCTGCAAGTGCACGATGGACGACGATCCATTTGCTGTGCGCCCCAACGCGCCGATATCGGTGGTGAAGGCGGCAAAGTGAGCAGAGAGGAGCGCGGCACCTTCCGCTGGAGAAGGCAGGAGCAGCAAAGCACAGCGGCGGTGGAGCACAGTGTCGCCGTGTTGTTGGTTGACGCGCATTTGCGTCGCAGGGCCTCGCTGCGCGAGCCGACCAGGCCGCAGACTCCATCGTCCGATTCCGCTCGCCAACTCTTCACGCGCGAGTCCGAGTTCGCGCAAAACAGGCCATCGTCAGCCTATGGGACGCCAGGAAGGTGCGCACTCGTTCCTTTCCCTCTGCCGTGCACGCCATCGTGCCGGACATGCAGCTGCACGGCACCATGGGCCACTCGCAAGGCTGTGCTCTGTGGCACCTGCTGCATCATCGCAGCAAGCTCTTCTTTGAGGGCGGCTCCAAGCTCTCCATCGCCAAGCTCGACCCATTCGCCCGCGGCGGTGCGTGCTGCGGCGCAGCGCATGCCAACCGCTCTCGATTCCCGCACGCCACACGCAGCAGCTCACGGGCAGCTCCGTGCGCCACCCGTGCATATGCGTGCTCCACGCAGAGAGCACAACCTCCAGTGCGGCGGGCGCCAGGGGGCGCTCCATCCTCGAGCAAGGCCCCGGCGCAGTCACCAGTCCGTGGCGGGATGTGGGCAGCAGGAGTCTCACACGCACCGGCTCGCAACAGGTCAGTGCCACCACCTGCAGCCCAACTGCAGCACGGTGTGTGCACCCCTGACAGCGGCATCGAGCGTTTTGTGTGATTTGCGCGCGGTATGATGGTGTCCAGGGAGACAGCTACGGTGGGTCGGACCGGCCAAGTGCAGAGAGCCTGCTGCTGCAGCACCAAGCGACCAAAGGCCGGCCCACCGCAGCGGAGACGGTGCAGGCGCTCAAGGCCAGCATCGCAGCTGCCGAGGCAGGGGTCATGTGAGTGCTGGGCAACCTGCAGGCATTGAAGGGTCAGACTTCTTGCAGCTGGGGCTGCAAGAAGCTTTGCAGGAAGTCTGCGCGGCTGGGGGCAGCAACGTCGGCAAAAGCAAGCGCAAGGCCCTGCGCGTGGGTACAGCGCTGCTGCACTCACTCGTGGCAGAAAGTTTGCGATGTGGGGGTCTGTGGCTGCTGTGCAGACCCCATCACGAGATCTTTGGCGCGGCGGACGCCCTCACAGAGGGCCGTATACCCTCATCCTCCATGGGCGGCAGGCCCTCGTCTGCGCAGGGCGGCAGCACGCCACTGGATGGCGTGCACTCGCCGTGGACGCCGGGGGGAAGGGGCAGCTCTCAGCAGGGCTCGGCACAGGTGGGTGACCGCACAGGTGGATGCACAGGTGGATGCACGGATGCACAAATGGCTGCAGCTTTGGAGGCCGGCAGCATCAACCACAGTGCCAACCACATGCACTCACTGCCATCTGGGTGGGCGAGCTTGGCAGCTTCTGAGGCTCCCTGGTAGCCCTTTCTGAGGCTTTGCCGCGCTCCTCCATGATATGATACGATGCCACAGGTGTTGGAGATTGGCACGCCTCCTCAGTACAGCGATGACGACGACGATGACTCAGTGGATGACTACTACCAGCGGTACCAGGCAGCATCCGACACCCAGCAACGCCAGCAGCAGCTAGGCGGCGCGTCCGGTTCACAGCCGCAGCAACAAGCGGAGCAGCAGCAGGTGCTGGTGGTGCTCGACCCCAGCGAAGCGTTCCTGCAGTGGCGCGGGGAGACGGAGGCGGTCCTGCAGCAGCTAGCGACGGCGACAGCGGCGTTTGCAAGTGCCAGCGCTGCGGCAGCGGGCGGTGGAGGGGGCGGGGCCGGCGGCAGGCCAGGGACAGCGTCACGGGGAGGGCCTGGGAGCGGTGCAGCGGCGGCGGGGGCGGCGGTGAAGGAGGCCTTGGCGGAGGTGATGCAGCAGTGCAGCCGGCTGCTTGGATGCGTGGTCAGCATGCGGGCACGGGCAAACGCATCAGCGTGAGTGGCTTTTTGCTGTCACGATGCCTGGCTGTGGGGTGGGAGGGCGGCGCGCAGGTTGCAGTAGCGATGAGTGTGTTCAGCGTTGAAAGCCATGTGCCATGCGCCATGCTCAGCACACGCATGGCTCATCAGCACACGCATGGCTCAAAATTTGTAAGGTTCCTGTTGGCGCTCCATTGCTCTCCTCACGCACAGGTGGCTCAACTCATCGTGTTGCTCCCTTGCTCTCCTCTCACGCAGGTGGCTCAACTCATCGTGTTCGGTGTACGCGGACGCGCGCGGCGTGCCCCTCTCCATGCGCGAGGCCATCACGGAGCTGGTCTTCAGGCTCATGGACAGCCACACCATTGAGCTGCTCATGAGAGTGAGACTAACAGGCGCCTGCCTGCCTGCCTGCTTGGACAGTGAGCATTTGACAGCCTTTCCTTACCTGTGAAGCCACCTGTGCTGCTGCTGTGGTGTATCCTTGTGCATGCGCCTGCCGTGGGAGGGCTGAGAGCTCGCTCTCCTGCGCTCTCTAGGGCTGAACGCATTCGCACTCCAAAAGCCGGTGTTGTGCTGCTGTTTTGTTCTTGCGCCCGTTGTGTGTGCAGGCGTGCAGCATCATCCTGCGTGTGGTGCGCAGCCGGCCACCCCTTCTGCAGGCGGGCAAGCTCCTGTACCGCCTGTCAAAGGACGGAAGCAACGACGCGCTCTTTAGGTGAGGGCTCAGGGCTAGGGCTCAGGGCTAGGGCTGTGTATGCCTTCCACCATACATGGGTTCCTGCCGTAAGCATAGGCCCCACGCCGCACACGCAATGACAGACTGTTCCAAATCATCGCATATCCTCAAGCAGGCACAGCAGGCATGCACGCGCGTGCAGATGCAGATCAGTGACCGTGCACTGTGGCCTGCCGCACGTCTGTGCACAGGAGGGAGGCGTTGCTCGAGCCCATGCTCCGCACGCTGCACGTCATGGTGGCCTCCGCCGAGCGCGCCTCCACCCGCCAACCACCTCCAGCCGACTCATCGCCCTCCCCAAGCGCGCACCCGGGGCGGCAGCAGCCCCCCAACCCTAGCGCCGCCAACCCTTGCAACCCTAGCACGGCGCTGTATGAGCCGTTGGTCTACTATTGCGGCGCGCTCAAGAACATTAGCAATGACGCGCACAATCAGAGGGCGCTGGCCAAGGCGGGCGCGCTGCACGTGCTGTGCTCGGCGCTGCGTACCATGCTCCAACACGTGAGTAGCTCTAGCTGTTCTGCATCCGCTCTGGGTACATCCGGGGCGAGTCAGAGGTCCTGCAGCGCAACACGATTGGGGTAGTGACCTTGAGACGTGCTCACGCCACCACGCTTGCGATTCTCTCTCGCCTTCGCCCACCTGTACAGGCACGGAATGCAGCGCCTGACTCGTCCGGCCGGCGCAACACCCCCTCCCCACAAGCCACCTCCACCTCCACCTCCAACGCCGCGACAACCAGCTCGACAGCAGCAGCGGGAGGAAGCGGCGGTGGTAGTGGTGGCAGTGGTGCGGCGGGTCCCAGTCAGGTGGCCGTGCAGATCACCGGAGTGCTGCGCAACCTCGCCGTCCCGCCCGCGCACGCGCCTGCGTTCCTGGCGGCGGGCGCGCTGCCGGCGCTCAAGGAAGCGATGAGGCAGCTGGGCGCCTCGCAGGAGCTGGCGCTCAACCTGGGGCGCGTGCTGAGCAAGCTGTCGCTCAGCGAGCAGTGCCAGGTGAGGCTTGTGTATGGTGGCGAAGCTATGAGGCAGCTGGGCACCTCGCAGCAGCCTGGGGTGGGTGGTCAGCAAGCTGTCGCTGAGCGAGCAGTGCCAGGTGTGGTGCAGGGCCGCACGACGATGGAGCAAGGGAGTGAGGGGGCATAAGCAAGGCAGCCTGCTTGCGGGAGAGGGCTTATAATGGACACGCCAGTGCCACATACAGAACGGGCCGGGAGCGCACAGAAGCCAGGACACAGTGTGCCTGTGGGTCGTGTGTGCTGGGCTAGGTTGGCAGCCAGGGCCAGGCGCCATGAGGTCAGTTAGCATGCTGAGCAGCGACGCGATGCCATCAACCTTGTGATGTCGCTCCCTGCCTCCTTTGGAGCAGAGAGCAAAAGTGTGGTGCTTGTGGCAGCACCACACCAATGCGCAGGCAGTCCCGCCAAGCCTTGGTGCCAGGCCACGGACCTCTGCGTGCTGCGTGCGTGCCTCTATGTCGTGCAGGCTGACATAGAGGCGGACCTTGAGTACGCGCCGCTCCTGCTGTCCATGCTGGGGCGCTACGTGGCAAACGGGCCCATGCTCATCCGCCTGGCCTTTGTCGTCGGCAACCTCACAACCACCAGCGACAACTACCGCATGCAGGTGGGAGGCAAACCGTCGCTTCACTCGACGCGGGAACACAATACGGGTCGCCGTATCAGCATGCCAACGCGCAACAGTCCACGGTCCACTGTTCACTGTTGTTAACGCTTGACTGCTTGTGCCACCTTGCATACGTACAGGTAGCGCAAGTGCCTGGCGCCTTGGACCTCATCATCTCCTCCCTCCAGGCCTACACGGAGGGCACCGTCACCGACAGCGCGGCTTCTGCCACCAGGGCGCCAGGCAGCAGGGTCGCGGCGCAAGGGGCCTCAAGGGAGGACTGCCTGGTCAAGCTGCTGCGACTGGTGGCCAACCTCGCCATCAACGCAAAGGTGTGTTTGTGTGGTGCGGCTTGCATACCGGGCCGGACGGAGGGTGCGGGGCGAGCCCGCTGGCGGCCCGGCAAGCGCTCGTCACGCTCCAGTCTGAGGGCAGGCACGATGCTGAGGCGACGTGTGGTGCCCCTGTCTACGTGCTGGTGCGACGTGGTCGTGCGCAGGTGGGCCCCGGGTTGGCGGCGCGCCCGGTCCTCGCGTCATGCATCATGCAGATCCTCGAGTCACACGAGTACGCGGGCGACAGCGAAGAGCTCGTGCTCAACGCCGTGTGCGCCACCACCAACCTGTCCTTCTACCAGGGGCCGGAAAACCAGGTGCGCTCCATACCGGACCTCAGGTCGCGTCGGCGTGGGCGGTTCGCGCCGGTTGTCCGACCAACTGCGCCGCTCGAGCCGGGGCGATAGTGCCCCAGGTTGCGAGAGGAGCTCGTGATATCATACGCGCACCGTGCTTGTGGTGTCCGCAGTTGCTTCAGCTGGAGCCGAGCCGGCTGCTCCGGCATGTGACGCCGCTGCTGCTGTCGGAGAACGAGGAGGCGGTGGTGGAGGCGGCGCGCGCGTTCGGCAACCTGAGCCGGCAGCCGGAGGCGCGCGAGTACATGGTCTCGGCGCGCGTGCTGGAGGCGCTGGTGCTGCTGCTCGACCACAGCAGCGCAGAGGTGCTCTACAGCGTCTGCGGCACGCTGATCAACTTCAGCGCCGAGAGCGGCAGGCAGAGCGAGCTGCTGCAGCTGGGTGCCGCGGACAGGCTGGTTGACGTGCTCACGCGCTGCTCCAACAACGCCGCGAGCGGCGACCAGCCGGACACCGAGGTGAGCGCAGAGTTCTTGCGGGGGGTCGCGGGGAATGCGGCGGCGGCGGTCCGAGGGGTTGCCAACAGGTCGAATGTTGCCCCTGACTGAGGAGTTCCGCCGCTATGCCGCTGCACAGGTGGGCACGCTGTGCGTGGTGTGCAAGGCCCTGTTCAACCTGCTGGCCGAGGGCGGCAAGGCGACGCCTGAGCTGGTCGCCTCGGTGGAGGCAGCCCTCTCCTCCATCACTCAGTCAGGAGAGCTCATGGCGCACAGGGAGGTGCCGCAGGTCACGTCCCGGCTATCAGGCCTGCTTGCGCGCCTCCAGGCATGACGCGGCCCAGGCGTGGTGCAGCACTTTTGTTTTCTTGCCCGTACATAGCAGGCAAGTCAGCCTCGCGACGAGAAAGGAAAGAGATCAGAACAGACAACGCACACCGTCAACGAAGCACGCACTGTGTTGAGCAGCCCATGGTGTCCCTTCAGTTTGCGTTTCATGTGTCGCACCCCTGGAGGTTGCCGGCAGCACATCCCCCCCGCAGAGTCAGCTCCGCCCCACCAACGCACGTGCTATATCAGCAGGGTGCGTGGACTTAGGCCCCGACACCCTCACCAGCAACGCAAATCAACAGAAGTCGAGAGGGAGGTGCTGCCCCGCCATCAAAGGTCGAGCGAACCCCTCCTTAACCGCCTGGAGTGAGAGAGGCCATGTGGTGCTGCAGAAGGCGAACTCCTGGCCAAGACCAGCCATGCTGACTGGCCACCGCTGCAGACTTGCGCCTCCCTGTCAGCCGCCGCCCACTGCTGCGGTACCACACCCACGCGCGCCAGGTTACAGAGCTGTCACCACACTTGTCAGCGTGGCCGCGCCTGCTGCCCATACGCGCTGGTGGTGCTGGTGGCAGCTGACGCGCCATGCGACGACCCGTCACGTCACCTGCAGCCGCCTCCCTCCTCATGAGCAGCGCGCATGGTGCCGCCCCACCATGCATGCTGTGCTGCCAGCAGTACCAGCTGCCACCTGCTGGTGCGCTGCGCCTGTAGCGCTCGTCACCCATGCGGGCTGCGCCCCACTGCACCCAGCCGATGCTGCTCCCTCTACGCGTCAGCCTCCTCCACCTTCATCTCGCCGCCCAGCGCGGGGTCAGCGCCCTCGCCCTGCGAGCATGGGTGAGTAGGCAGAGGTGTGAGCCTTGCCGCATCGACCGCAGGTGCCGCACGCCCCGCAGCAACCCTTGTTGCCATCGAGCGCCACGAAGCGCCCCCTGAACGCAAGCGCACCTGCATGTCCGAGGTCCAGAGCGTCAGGTTGTCGCGCAGGAGCTGCATGATGAGCGTGCTGTCCTTGTAGGACTCCTCGCCGAGCGTGTCGAGCTCCGCGATGGCCTCGTCGAACGCCTGCGATTGCGCCATTGGCCAGTGTGTGTTGCAGTGCGTGCCCTCCTTGGTCCCCTGCCCCCCCGCACACAATGCGCCCCACAAAGACTCATCGCCGCACCTGCTTGGCGAGGTGGCACGCGCGCTCTGGCGAGTTGAGGATCTCGTAGTAGAAGACCGAGAAGTTGAGCGCCAGTCCTAGGCGGATGGGGTGCGTGGGGGGCAGGTCGACGAGCGCGATGTCCTGTCGCGCGCAACAAGCGCACACACGACGCGCGAGCCTTAGAGGAGCCGTCTGCATCAGGGACGGCCTGTCTGTATGGACGTGCACACACGCACCTGTGCGGCCTTGTATGCGAGCAGCGTGTGCTCGGCAGCCTCCTTGCGGTCAGCCCCCGTCTTGAACTCGGCCAGGTAGCGGTGGTAGTCGCCCTTCATCTTGAGGTAGAACACCTTGGACTCGCCAGAGGAGGCCGTGGGGATGAGGTGCTCGTCGAGGAGCGTCAGAATGGACGCGCAGATGTCGTTCAGCTCCTTCTCCACCTGAGCTCGCAATGCACAAGGGCGAGGGCCACCACCACGACGCCGCGTCGACGGCGAGCCTGTGGCCTGCATCGCTGCTCTCCCCTGGTTGCAGCAACCTGTCACAGAACGACGCGAAACAACCCCAGATCGCCCCGCTGCGCTCTGCAGGCTGCGCCTCACCAGTTTGCGGTAGACGCGGATGCGCTGCACGTGGTCGTCGTTGCCTTTGCTCTCCTCCTTCTGCTCTATGCTGGAGATGATCCTCCACGACGCTCGGCGGGCTCCGATCACGTTCTTGTAGGCCACCGACAGCAGGTTGCGCTCCTCCACCGAGAGCTCCTGGTCGCTCACCAGCTTGGCCACCTGCGCAGCGGTGGAGCTTGGAGGGGTCGAGTTTGGTCGAGCGACCTGTTCGTACCCCTCTCTCCCGCCCCTGCAGCTCCGCAGGCACTCGCCTTCTTCATCTCCTCCACCATCTCGTCGTAGCGCTCGGCTTGCTGCGGGCACGGCGTCAGGGGAAGTCTTGAGATTTCTGTTCCAGACCAAAGGATGCGCAGCAGCGAGCGAGGAGGCAAGGCGACGACGCACCTCGGCCAGCTTCGCCAGGTAGACGGCATCCTCGCGCTCGCTAGACATGGTTGCTAGCGCTGCGAGCACTTCGAGCTGTCGGTGGACCGATGGGGCTGCTTCCTCGCGCGATGCCTGTGCGGCCTGTAGTGTCCTGGGGACTGCGTATTCCGCAGACGCAAGCTCCTTTCTGCCTCTGCAGCGCTGTGTTTGTGGCGCTGTGTGTGACGGTGCATGCGCGCCCAGACCCCACCGCAAAAAGAAGCAATGCAGAGCACGCAGGCAGAGCCACATGTGGCCTGAGCATTGGTCACATCAGCGCCATGCAGGTGCTCCCTGCAGCACCTGAGCCCGGGGGGACGAGCACCCGCTCACGACGAAGCGTGACGGTCCGTGCAGCTGCCTCCATGGGGGCCTCAAGAGACACTGGCAGCGCCAGAAGGCATCACATTGGCGCAGCATGGCCTCTGAGACACTGCCTGTGCACGCACGGGGTGAGGGGCCGCGCTGTGCGTCGCTACAGCCCAGGGCAAGCCGTGCATTGCCACTGGCAATTGCCAGTCACAGCCACAGCAGCAGCTGCAGCACTAGCACTGCCGCAATGGCAGGCATCCTGCATGAACAGGTGGAGCGGCGGACCGTGCGCATCTCTACACGTGGGTCGGTTAGAGCTGGGCGGTTAGAACACGGCTCAGGGTCGTGTTCACAAGCCACAACTGCAATGTGCAATGTGTCATGCTAGTATGGGCACGGGATGGACGTGCGCGTGCGTGCCCGTGCATCCGACGCGGCGCCTATGTGGTCCCGTGGTCACAACGCCTGCGCTCCAGGCTGAAGGTTGTCCCACCGTGCAGACACCGAACGTTCAGTGCAACGGCCCAGCCGTACCTCTTTCTCGAATTCGTGCGATGTGTGGTCAGACTGGTGGGCCTGACCACGGCACTACGACATCGTCTTCGCGGCACACAACAAACGCAGCATCGAACATCGAACACCATCAGTAGCACACGCTCTACTGCCAGTGCCTGCCAGCTACTGGCTGCGGCCCGCCTCTCCGTCGTCGGTCTGCACGGGCTGCGAAGGCGGCAGCCTTTCATGGCGCGGCGCCATCAGCAGCGGCAGAGCTCCTCGGCGCTAGCGCTCGTGGGCCTGTGCCTGGCGACGTCCCAGCTTTGCGCGCTAGCACAGCCACCGCCGCAGCAGGAAGCGGCTCCAGACTCGCTCTGGGCGCCCTACGAGTACTCGTTCCCCTCCGTCGACGACGTGGACGAGAACAACCTGTCTCAGTCGGTCGATGAGGACCACCTGGTGCGTGCTGGTGTGCTGGGTCTTGATGAGCCGTGGATGCAGCCATTTTGTACCGCTCGGCTGCTACAGCACTTGCGCACGTCCACAACACGCAGGCGCCACCCGCGCCCGAGTTCGAGTTCCCCATCGCGCAAGGCAGGCGCAGTGAGTCTGGGCACGGTTTGGGCGCGATGGGGCTGGGGTGGCACCTCCCACCAGAAGAGCTTGCAGTCGCTTGTTTGTCTGAGCCAACGGTGCATCACTGCACCACTGCAAGCATCCGTGTGTGTGTGTGTGTGTGTGTGTGCTGACGAGCGCTGCGACACTGTGCCCGCCGTGCCCCCCGCGCAGTCCCGTACGCGTCTGGCTTCCTCTCCAAGTTCTGGGGCATTGCGGGCGAGAGGTTCAACTACACGGACCGCATGAGCGACTGGAGCTGGGCAGGCTACCGGATGGTGAGGCAGCCAGCGGGTCTGGAGGCACGACATCGCACCGCATCACAACGCACGGCGCCATCATGCAGCGGCGGCATGGAGGCACACGGCAGGAAACACGCTGCTATCCAGCCATGGGCTGACAGCCACATTAGCCCTAATGCATGTGCCACACGCTGCAACTATGGTGCAGGGCGAGCGGGAGATCCCCAACGCGCCAGCGCTATACAACCTGGTGACGGACTTTGGCGCCACGCCCAACGACAACAAGTCGGACGTGGCGGCCTTCCAGGCCGCCTTCCTGCGCGTGCCAGAGGGCGGCGTGCTGCTCATCCCACCGGGCAGGTTCATCGTCGACCAGTGAGTGGTGTGGCCTGCACTTGCACGACAGCCCTGGGCACAGACTGCTGGTCAGGTGGCACACCATATCCAGGCAGACAGGTGGAGGACAGGCAGCTGGAGGACAGGCATCTCCAGTGGCAGCTCCAGTGGAGCTGCCTGCTGCCCCACAGCAGGGTTGGGTTTCAGCAGGCAGGCAGCTCCAGCAGCCGCAGGCGTCTAGTGTGTTGTTGCCCTGCATCCGCTGCTCCCAACCTGGCGCTTGGTGTCGGCGCAGCGCAACCATGCTGCTACGCTGCATGGTGATGATGCCGACCGCGCAGGAAGCTGGCACGCAACAGGTCGATCGTCATCCGCGGCTCGGGCCAGAGCCAGACCACCATTTACTTCACAAAGAGCCTCACGGTGCGCTGCCTGGGGCATGCGGGCACGTCAATCAACATAATGTGGACACTGTGCCAGGAGGCGCATCTTGTTTGCACGCCTGGGGCACGCGGCCACGTCAATCAATATCATGTGGACACTGTGCCAGGAGGCGCATCTTGTTTGCACGCCTGGGGCACGCGGCCACGTCAATCAATATCATGTGGACACTGTGGAGGGCGCATCTTGTTTGCACGTGCCCATGAGCTCCGCATGTGGGGGTAATGTCAGCGCCAGGGGGCGCCAAAACACATGCAAGCACCAGGGCTTTTCATAACATTACAATGAGGCAGCAGCACAGCCAGGGCTCAGTGCTGTGCGGGCTGCTGTTGCGCACGGGCTTGGCTGCTTCCTTGCAGGACCTCCAGCCGTGGACCGCCACCGCCAAGAGCCCCCTGTCGCCGTACCGTGACGACCCATACCTCTTAACCCTGGCGGTGAGCAATGCATGGAGGTGCTTGGGGCTTGGTGCCAGTGCCCCAATGGCAGAGGAGTGAGCGCGCCCGCTGCCTGGTGTCGCCCCAGATCAGCACTCCGTCCCTGCTGCAGCATACAGTACCTCCGAGGCCACCATCCTGACTAGCTACCCGGGCCAACCTCCCCAGTGGTCCTCGATGTTCTGCATGCATCGGCAGTCAGGCGCTAAAGATAATACTGTTTGCAAACAACGTGGGTGCTGCTGCCTTGCCTGCGTGTGCCCTGCAGGGCCCCATCCTGACCACGACCAACACGACGCTGATTGGCAACGTGTCGGCCAACGCCTGGCGAGGGAACACCAATGTCCAGGTGAGGGGCCTCCTTTGCTGCACGGCACAATGTGCTACTGCCAGGCAGCCCATGAGGACATGCTGCTGCCAAGCATCCCAGCAGGACATGCTGCTGCCAAGCATCCCAGCAGGACATGCTGTTGCCAAGCAGCCCAGCAGAACATGCTGCTGCCAGGCAGCCCAGCACAACCTGGCTCGCCGGCAGCAGCAGCTACTGAACGTTCTTGCCTTTCTTGCCACATCACTCGGGGCCAAGAACCTCATCTTCCAGCAGCAACAGCTTGAGAAAGTCCATGGCAACCGCCCAATCATTCCAATGATCAACGGTCCCCCCTGCTCCATGCGCCGCCTCCTCTTCTCGCCTCCAGGTCAAGCTGGCACCCGGCGTGGCCCTCGCCGCCGGCCTGCTCATGCGCATCGTGGCCAGCGACAAGAACTACTCACTGGTCCGGTACATGTACGGCAACATGACTGAGGAGGACATGCGCCGCCCCGCCACCGACGTGCGCAACGCCAACAACCTGCTGCTCTTCAACTCGAGGCTCAGGGCCTGGAGCACGGACAGGGCGACGGGCGTCACCACGCTGGAGCTGGAGCGGCCGCTGGCGTTCGACCTGAGGCCCATGGACTGGCGCAACGTGCAGGTGCACCGCTTCCCGTCCACCGTGCTCACAGAGGTGAGGGGATGCATGGGTTGGAGTTTGGATACATGGGTTTGGGGCTAGATTTATTAGGCATGTGGTGCGTGTGCAACTGTTAAGGAGTGGTATGTGCATGCTTGGGGTTGAAGACTGCCCAATCATCTGTCAAGCGGGCGCCTCCCAGTGCAGTGTTCTGATGCACGTGGGGCAGCAGCCGTGCCCTGACGTCGCCTGAGGTCCTGGCCCCAACGCCCCGCTGCCCATCACTCATCCGAAACCTTGCCTCGCAGTCTGGCATTGAGGACATTACGTTTGAGTTCAAGCCCAGCACCTACCCCGGCCACCTCATTGAGGAGGGGTACAACACGCTGGGCATCAGGGGCTGCGTGCACTGCTGGGCGCGGCGCCTCACCTTCCTCAACATCGACTTTGGCATACACGTGAGTCGCCGTTATTTGTCGCCGTGTTGCTGCCAACATCTACCACTGGCTACCAACAGCTACCAACAGACTGGGCACTGTGCGTGTCTTTCAACACCATGGGGCTCCACAAGCATGTTTCTCACACCTCCCCGCTCACGTGCTCGCTCCCAACGCAGATGGAGCAGGTGGCGTTCATCACGGTGCAGGGCCTGACCTTTCTCAACAACACGGACCGCTCGGTGGGGAATTTGCAGAAGTTTGACGGCCACCACGCCGTGCGGCTGGCGAGAGCCACCGACTGCATCGTGCGCGACATGAGGGTGAGCGGACCTGGCCTTTTGCCCAACATTGGCGCGCGACCCCTCTTGTCTGCAGCACCGCCTGCTATGCGTGGCAACTGCGAATGCCGTGTAATGATGATGGACCTGGCTTCGGCCATACGAGCGCAGCCTCAGACAAGCAACGTGCACTGGCGTGAACCTTGCATGCGCGGCGAGGCCTGCCTGTGACGACTGCAGCACCATGGCACCTGTTGTGAATGCAATTATTGAGCGGTTGCGCCGGCCACCCGCAGGTGAATGTCAAGTTCATCCACGACGTCACGGTGGACGTGTCGGCCATCCTCAACGTGTGAGTGGCAGTGCTTGCTGCTGCACAACGCGCCCCAACCTGCACCCGAACTACTGCTTTGGCCTGATGCACCCTAACAGCTATGCATGGAGCAAACCAACTCCCTTACTCACTGGCGCTGTGTGTGTGGTGAGCTTTACATCTGGTACAGCCATGTCTGGCAATCAGATTTCCAATATCAATCGCATGCAGCAGTGTGTGTATGTTGATATTTGCACCTGTTTGGGCGCCTCGGCGGGATTGGAGCCCAACTACCGGGCGTACAGTATCACATGTCTCGCAGCACTCACTGTACACCCTTGCTGCCATGGCTGGTGTGCACGCAGATACCACAATGTGTCGGCACGCGACCTGTCCATGGACTACCATAGTCGGATGCCCACGATGAACCTCATGAGCCGCATGAACTGCGGCAAGTGCTCGCGCACATGGGCGTCGGGCGGCAGCGCATCGTCAGGGGCACACGCAGGTGAGCGCCTGAGAGAGGGGAGGGGCACCGCTTGCCAGTGGCAGGTCCAGCTTATGCAGGAGCCCGCACATGCCATGCCCACCAGCCTCTCCTTCCCTTCCATCTGTGACCCACCACCACGTACCCAATTCCACCCAGTCTACCTACCGGTCAAACATCGGGGGGCCCCACAACTGGGGAGCGGCATGGAAGGCGTGCTCCTGCATCAGGCCTTTTTGTCTTTGGCTCGCGTGCCTGAGTGCTGTGAGCATCTGATACGCTCGGTAGTTGGGCTCCGGCCCCGCCAAATCGCGCCCAAACTGATTCAAGTTTCGACACACATACGCACCACCGCAGGCATGCTAAACATGGCCTGGGGCCTGACCGGCGGCACCGCCGCAACCAACATCGAGCCCATGTGGCGGGGCTTTGGTTCCCACTTCACCATTGTCGGCGCGCCACTCAACCGGCTCCCAACCTACAACGAGTTTCTCTATGAGGCAATCGACCCTACCGTGCTGCTCCCGTGGGACCTGCAGGTGAGCAAAGGGGAGAGGGTCTTGATGTTGAGATTGTTGGACCGCGGTGCGCATTGGTGGCTCAGTGGCGGCTGAGTTTTCTCAGTGGTTGCTGTGTTCCCTCAGTGGTGGCTATGTTCCCCTCAGTGGTGGCTATGAAGTTTTTCTGCAAGTGGTCCTCTGGGGTTGGTGCGGGTCCGTGCACCACTCCACCCACACTACTCCAGCATACTCCTCTTGCGATCGCCCATGCCTATGCGCTCGCAGGCCTCCCAGCTGCAGTGGCGGCTGCAAAACACGAACCCCGTGCCGGAGCTCGGGCTGTCAAGCGACGCGGCGCCCGCGCCCGCGCACTCGCCATCGCCGCACCCGCCGCCTCCCAGGAAGCTGCTGCCGCCGCCGTCGTCAGCCCCGCCCAAGCCACCTTCACCGTTGAGCAAGCCGCCGTCGCCAGCCCCGCCCTCACCCAAGCCATCACCTCCTCCCTCTCCAAAGCCCGTGCCACCGCCGTCACCCAAGGCATCGCCGCCGCCCTCACCATCGCCACCTTCGCCCAAGCCCACTCCACCACCTTCGCCCAAGCCCACTCCACCGCCGCCTTCACCCAAGGCGTCGCCTCCACCGTCACCCAAGCTATCCCCACCTTCTTCTCCCAAGCAATCCCCACCTCCTTCCCCCAAGCAATCGCCGCCTCCGTCTCCCAAGTAGCCACAGCAATCACGGCGTGAAGCCCCTCTCATCAGGCACTGGCAACACAGGCACCACGCGGCACATTGCACGCGTTGTGTCCTGCTCTGATGCGCAGCCTGAATAGGTAGGTCCTGCAGATATATACGCAACCTGAAGAAGACCTTTGTCGCACGTATATAGCAGCACGGCATGGTTCCATTGAGGAGCTGATGGAGTACAGACGGGTACAAAACGTTGGGAGACTTGGAGGGAGGGGTCATATGCACTGCCGTCGTCGCCAGGAGGGGTTGAACTCAAGACTCACGGATCAGCAGCAACGGATCCAGCAATGGATTTATCTCTGTGCTGCAGCAACGGCGTTGTGGAGGTCCTCGGCGCACTGTCCCGGGGTGTGACCGCCTGAGTCTCCCACCGCCATTCTTTTGCCTTCCAAACCTCTGAACAGCCTGCGCTACCTGTGTGCTGCATGTGTGCGTGTGTGCTATTCCCCTGCTGCCTGGGGGGGTGTGAGCGGTGTCGATTGCGGTGTGTCGGCCGCCCCACTCTCGGGCATCGTGCAAGCGTGCAAGCGCGTTGCCAGACGCCAAAGGAGAGAGAGAGGAGGCTCCTGCACTGACCACTGCTGGATTCATCTACGTCAACGGGACCCACCGAAGATCCTGAGCGCTTGCTGCGCAACTACCAGTGGCGGCGCAGCAGTCGGCAGCAGTCGAGCCTTCGGGCGGCCTTCGGGCGAGTGCGACCGCGCCGGAGTCCCGATAACAGCACAGATCGGTGCCCACGTCGCGCGCGCCCTTTCGACGATAGCGAACGGTGCAGGCGGAGGTGCAATGCGCGTGCGGCGTGTGGGCGGCATCTGCATGATGTGCACGTACTGGGCCATGATTTAACCCCAGCACCAGCGGCGCGGACGCACACAAAGCAAGCCAAAAGCAGGGATCATCATGGCGCGCACCACCGCTGCCGCCGCTGCGCTGGTCTTCGGCCTCCTCGCGCAGGTGTGCGGAGCATTTTGACTTTGACCAAGTTGCCCACCACGCTCGCGCAGACGCACGAACGAGCCAGCAGAGCCCCGCCAGCTTCGAGCTTGCAGACAGCGCAACAATCACAACCCTTTGTCAATTGCCGTCGCCTGTTTGCTCGCGCGTTCAGGCGCTCGCCCCAACGGTGCTGGCCGCGCGCAGCCTTCGTGAGTGTCCTGGCAAGCGAGAGCGCACCACGCAGCGTCAGCGGCTAGCTGCAGAGCAGGCCTTTCGCCTCCTCGCGCCTCCCTTTCTTTTGCCGGCCGGCGGTGGCGTGGCTGCTCCTGTTTGCACTCCCAACTGTTTGTGCACGCGGGGGATGCCAATATGCGCGCAGAGTCCTACTTGCCAGGCACGACCAGCAAGTACTGGGGCGCGAGCGGAGAGCTATGGAATCCCGCCAGCAAGCTCAGCGACTTCTCGTACGCGGGCGCTTACATGGTGCGTGTGCGTGTGGAGCTTGCAGGCGGGGCCTCTAAGCTCGTTGTAAGCAGAGCAGAGAGAAAACATTAGGTGCCAGCCACGTTCGGGCGAGAGAAATTCGATGGCAAGCAACCTGGGGGTCGGGTGCACGGGTGCGCAGGTGCCGCCAGCGGGCAGCGGGTGCAGCTAGGCTTGCCACGCTTGCCTTGCTGCTGCTCCCCTTCCTCCCATTCCTGACGCGTGACCGGGACTCGCCTCTCACCCATCATGCTGTCACGTACTGAGGACATTGTACAAGCTGCAGACCACCCGGGAGATTGATCAGATTGATCAGATTGATGGAGGTCCCCTGCACCCACTTGTGAATTCACCCGCCCCTCCATCGCGTTGTCCTGCAGGGCGAGAAGGCCGTGCCCCCGGCGGGCACCGCGACCTACGACCTGGTCCGTGACTTTGGCGCCAACGGCGCAGACACACTGAGCGACGCCGACGCGCTCATCCGTGCCATTGCCGCCATGAAGAGCGGGCAGATCCTGTCCATCCCCGCCGGACGCTTCATCATTGACAAGTGAGTGAGCCTTGTGTGCGCCTGTGAGTGCGTGCCAGTGCCTGCCCCACGCAGCTGGTGTGTGTTGCCATCGGCAGGTCGGCACGACCCTCGCAACGTACGTATGGCTTGCACTTGTGTGCACATGGAGGTGCGCACGAGCCTGGCTTCCCTGCTGTTGATCACGCCCCGCTGCTCCGCAGGCAGATCAACATCAGCAAGAGCATCTCGATCCGCGGCGCCGGACGGGACCTGACCACCTTCTACATGCCAAAGTCCTTCAACGTGGGTTCCCTTCACCATCATCATTGCATGGCGTTCACGACAGGCTTCATGATACCGCAGCCGTCACACGATCATGCCAGGCAGGCCTCGTGCATGCTTGTGTGCCGCACAGTGTAATGCGCACGCTGCCACGCTGCTGCCAACAAGCGTGCACATTGCTGCACCGCCGGTGCCGCGGCCAGGCAGCAGCAGCAGTCGTGCCTTGACCTGACTGCGTCGCTTGCCTTTCTTGTACTCACGCCTGCAGGACCTGAGCCCCTGGACGTACAGCACCGCCCAGCCCACCTCGCCTTACAGCGACGGACCATGCTTCATCTCCTTCCTCGTGAGTCACACTGCTGCATTTGCAATGGCTTGCCGCAGCATCCGTCATGGCCCTTGGGGACTGCTGTCCAAACAACACCTGTACAGCTACAGCTGTACCAGGTGCAAAGACCAACACGCGTGCGTACGCAAACGCATGCAATGCGCAGGGTGGCCTGGCCATTGGAGATTCCACCCGCCTGGCCACCGTTGTGGGCAGCGCCAAGCGCGGCGACCGCTCGATCCTCGTCACGCTGGCCGCCGGCAAGACGGTGCGTGCGTGCGCCGTCATATGAGATGCACTGTAGTGGCATCTGCTGCTGTACCAGATGCACCAGCTCACCATATCATATATGACACACGTCGAAAACGCGCAGATCTCCCCCGGCGCCGTGGTGCGCATCGTAGCGTCCGACACCAACAGCAAGCTCGTCGACTATCTTTACGGCGGCCTGGGTGCCAAGGACTGGGGCCGGGGCTCTGCGCTCGTAGACGATAACAACATCCTCAAGTTCCATTCTCCCGTGGGCGCGGTGACCCCTGGCTACGTGGCTGGCACGTTTCAGGTGAGGGCGGATGGAGCAGCACTGCAGTGTGTGCCAGGTTCTCACGGCAGGTGGTTGACCGTGCAGCTCGAAGTGGCTCCTCCTTGCACTGATACTGATCAGTATGATATAATCGCCTACCTGCTTTCCCTGGTGCTGCAGCTGGAGCTCAAGCGTCCCCTGGCGTATGACCTGCGCCCCAGCGAGTGGCGGGCGGTCGAGGTGCATGCCTTTTCAAGCGGCGCACTCTACAATGTGAGTGGCACACGTTTTCAGTACGTCAACCCAAGCTCCACTCTCCACTCTGTGCTCTGATGCTCGCCGCTCCTGACCAGTCTGCGCCCCGTGAGCACTCACCAGCTTCTGCCGAACACGCCTTGGTTGCTGCCTTGGTTGATGTGGCCTGAAGCCCCGTTTGCAAGCTACTCACACACACACACACACACACGCCAGTAGTGGGCTCCGGCCCCGCCGAGGCGCCCAAACAGATGCAAATATCGACACACACACACAAACACACACACGCCTGCCACGTGCACTGGCGTGAACTCTGCTTGGCGAGGCCTGCCTGGCGATCTTTTGTGACGGCTGCATGATGATGATGATGACACACATGCCTCACGCAATGTGCAGGCCGGCATTTCCGGCGTGGCCATGGAGTTCCCCCCCACGCTGTACGCCGGGCACCGCCTCGAGAAGGGCTACAACGCCCTGCTGATCCAGGGCTGCGTGCACTGCTGGGCCACCAACATCAAGGTGAGCGGTTCTTGCGCGTGTGGGCAGGTGGTGAGCAGACTACAGTACTCCCAGCGTGCCAAGCAGCGCACCTCGCACAACAATCACGCGCACGGCCAACAACGCTCTCGCTCCTGTGTGCTCTGTTGGTGATGCTCACAGATCATCAACCACGACATCGGGATTAGCGTGAGTAGCAATTGCACAGGGGTGTAGCTGTGCTGGGTGGGGCTGAGCGTATGCTTGCGCTGCCCACGCCTGCTTGGCACCGCTGCTGCTTTTGATCATTTGTGCCCTCGTGCCCACGCCGTTCCGACGTGCAGATCTACAACACGGTCTACAGCACGGTGCAGGACGTGGTCATGATGAACACGATTGACCGCACCGGCGGCCGCTCCACCCAGCCCTACAGGTGAGTGGATTAGCCTGTCTTAATGCGCTGGGTGGGACCTCTGACTCGTCCTCACAGTGCTACTTAACACCCGTGAAGGCTTGGCGCTCCCTCCCTCCCTCTCTCCCTCCCTCCCTCCCTCGCGCTCATGCTGTGCGTGCTGTGCTGTGCGCCCGCAGCGGCCACCACCAGATCCGGATGGCCCACTCCAACGACGTGCTCGCCCAGGACATCACGGTGCGCAGTGTGCTTCTCTCACTGAATGGTTGACTCAGTGGCACTGCATGGCTGGCTCTTTGAGGCAGAGGCTGCCACATGGTGTCCCGAGCCACGCCATCCTGCTCACTCACTCACGTATAGAAGATGCTGCTTGATGCGTTGTTGCGTGTGTGACACCGCAGCTCACTACCAAGTCCTGGCACGACGTTTCGTTCGACCACCTGCCCTCCTCCAACGTCTACCACAACATCCAGGTAGGTGGATGTTGTGCTCGTATTCTTTCACGGATGGGATCCCAATGAGCTCTGTGACTGTTGGAATTCCTACCTTGGGATACATTCGGTCAAGGCAGCAGCCTGTATGCCACACCCATGGCTACGCTGACCTCCACGCCAAGGTCAAAGCTTAACACCCACGGCTTGTGGCTAATGCCTGCAGGGCCCCGACCTGGCCATTGACTTCCACGGCGACGCGCCCAACAGCAACCTGCACAGCCGTATCAACTGCGGTGCCTGCACGCGCCCGTGGAACAGCGGAGGCGCCGACGACAGCGGCGGCCACGCCGGTGAGCCAGAGCCTCACGTGCACACCCTGCATTGTGTTTGCGTGCAGCTTCCATCCACAGCAGTTCACCGTAGTTCGCAGCACCAAGAGGCACAGGGAGCGAAGGATGATTCCTCAAGCTGTACAAGGTCGACATTGTCACCTACCTCGCTCACCTACTCTCACCTACTCCTGCTCCCAGGCATCCACAACGTCATGTTGGGGCTCACTGGCTCCAACCCTGGCTGGCCCCCGACACTGTCACTCACTCATTCTCCCCTACTCACTGCTGCTCCCAGGCATCCACAACTTCATGTGGGGGCTCACTGGCTCCAACCCAGGCATCATGGTCCCCGCCATGCCCCTGGCCTTTGCCCCCAACTACACGGCCGTCGGCTACGTCTGCTCGCCCTCCGCAACCTTTTACAACAACTTCACGCTCGAGAACCTCGACCCCGTCACGCTGCAGCCATGGGACCTCCACGCTGCCATGCTGCAGCGGCGCCTGGTCTCGGGCTACCGCGTGTACGGCTAACAAGCTTTTACCACAGTCTCAGTCTGTTCCCACACAGGAGCCCAGGCAGAGCCACAGGCAAGGCAAATAACATTGCCGTCTACCCTCCTTGCTACGCCCCTCTCCATCTGTTCTTTGCATTTGTTTTGCAGCTTGTAGCTTGCCTCGCAGCCTCAGCACCTCTCGGATCTGTTAGGGGCCTCCCAAATGGAGGCCCTTTGCGGGGTGGGTTGGCGTGCCTCCAAGCTGTTGTGCAGGGGCCGCACCCGCCAAATGCGGACGCTGCCTGCGTGCTCCCTGCAGCAGCTTGGAACAGCGCCTTCCCCCCTTGCTGCTGCTTCGTTTTGCTGCTTTGCTTTGCTTTGCACCAAGTACGCCCTCCCGCCAGCTGCGGACTCCGGCGTTTATTCCCACGCAAAGCTTGTTGTAATGCGCCCGGCCAGCTGCCGGTGTTTGCCTAGTTTGCCTGGGGCGCCAAATGCGCCGCCATCCGATAGGACGCTTTGACTACACTCCTTCCTTCCTGCCTGCCTGCCTACTCACCCGCATGTGACCACCGCCAGCTGCGTGTGGTTGCACCTCGCTCACGTCCTGTTGACCGGCTTTTGTATGACACGTTGCGTGCGAGCGAAGCTTTGACATTCATGAGAGAGAGAGAGAGAGAGAGAGTGTGTGTGCTTCTTTGTGTCGGCCTTTGGTCCAGCGTGATGCACTTGGTGTGCACTTGAGAGCTTGCCGTCTTGCTCCGCATCTGTTGCTGCGTCTGCTGAGACGCGCGCTAGCACACATCTGCCTGCCCTTTGCCGCAATGCTTTGAGCTTGCTGATTGTTGGTGTGCTAGCTGTTCCCGGCTCTGTCCTGCAAGTTTGAAGTTTGGTCAAACCCAAAAGCGAAAGCAAAAGCTCGTCAGAAGAAAGCAGAGAACAGACTTGAGTAGTAGCAGCAGCGCTTCACGATGCGCAGGACCTGCAAGAGCTGCGGCGCGGTAGTGCCATCGATCGCTCGCGGCGCGCCACATCTACGGCAGACGAGGAGCATGCGCTCGGCCTTCGCGTCCGCGTGCGTGGCGATCCTGGCCATCGTCTCCAGCGCCGCGGCGCGGAGCATCGCCACGTCGCCCCAGGTCTGACTAGCTCGGCCGGCGCAAAGTCAAGGGCGGGCGCACACCGGGCGAGAGAGGCAGCGAGGCAGCAAGTGCACGATCAGCGCCCAGAGTCGCATCACTTGGGTCCGCGTTTCCAGGGGCGCGGCACACCGTTTGGGGGCTGCGTTGGTCATCTCGCTTGCTTACCTGCCCCGGCCGCAGGCCAATGGAAGCAGCGATGGCCCGCAGCGGCTCGCGGGTGCAGCAGTGGCCAACGCCTCGCTGGACCAGGCGCGCAGGGCGATGCAGGGGAGGCCATGTAAGTGCTCGGTCGCGTGGCGGTACTTGCATATGGAAGAACGCAGAAACCAGAAGGCAGGAAGCAATGCGTGCACCGCATGATGCACGCGCAGACACGTACGTGCCTGGCAGCACCAGCAAGTTCTGGGGCAGCAACGGGGAGCTCTTCGACACCACGGGCCGCCTCACCGATTTTAGCTACGCCGGAGCTTGGATGGTGAGTGCCACACAGGCTAGCAGCCACAGGCTCTGTTGGGGATGCCCGGCGCTCCTACGCCGCCAGCGAGCGAACGGGAGGCCACGCCGTCGGGGCAAGTGGCATGATGCCTGAGTCGTGCGCGCACGCGAGCGGGCCGCACTGATGCGGGTGGGACACAGCAGGACAACTGCTGGGAAGGGGACGCCTGCGCGGCGAACACAGGGTGCACTGATGGTGCACCCATCACTACTGGCGTGATGGACAGCACTGCGTGTATCCACGTCGGGGTGGTCCACGCTGTGTCGTGGCCAGCCGCGCCAGGGATGGTGCCACGCCTGCCACTCCTTTGTGGTGTGCGCTGGCAATTGGGGCGGTTGTGTTGATCCTTACCTGCAAGGGAGATACCTGCCGCGGCACCATCCAGGCCCCAGGGTTGGAGAGCCCGCCGCGGCGGAGGGACCAGATCAAGAGTTTTGCTGCTGCCCTGCTGCTTGCTTGCAGGGGGGTGAAGCCGGCCCCTCCGCCGCCAAACATGACCACATCAAGCAATTGTGCTGCTGGTGCCTCTGCTGCCCTTGCTTGCAGGGGGAGAAGCCGGTCCCTCCGCCGCCAAACATGACGTACGATCTGGTCAGGGACTTTGGCGCCAACGGCGGAGACGGCAACAGCGATGTGCCTGCGTTCAGGTGGGTCACGGTGCAGGGAAGCTGCCAAAAGTAGCTGCAGCCTGCGTTCAGGTGGGTCCGGGGAAGCTGCGCATCGCTGCAGCGCTATGACGGCTGCAACTGAACATGATTCTGCACGATTCGTCGGCTGCCAACCCCCTAGAAACGCCAGCTGCCAAGAAGCCCACACCCTTAAAACGCCATCGTCCTGCCAGCAGACCCATGCCTTGCCTGGCTTGCCATCCGCACGGCCAGCAGCTGCTCACGCTGCTCAGTTTCGTGGGACACTCTGCACGCCTCGTGCAGGCTGGCCATCGCGACGCTCAAGGACGGCGACACGCTCACCCTCCCGCCAGGCACCTTCATCGTCGACCAGTGCGTGTGCCTTTGGGTTAAGGTTGAGGGCAGGATAATTAGGGCTGGCAGTCAAGGATGGCGGCTGTCCATGGTTTGCGGCAGATGCGGCCGCAGATAACGGTCTCAAACGTTCTTCTTACTGATGTGCAGTGATCATCACTTTCAAAGGTCAACACAATGGCCTCAACACTGGTGTGTTTCCGCTCCTCCTGGTGCGCAGGGAGATCATCGTCAACAAGGGCATCTCCATTCGGGGCGCCGGGCGGGACGCGACCACGCTCTACCTGCCACGCTGCCTCAACGTGAGGGCAGCGCGATTGAACGCCTGATACGCCTGATAGACAGCCTGCTGCTGCACTGGCCAGCGTGCGGCTCCGACGCTGCCATTTCCAGCGGATGGCAAACTGCAACGGGATGACACTGGATGATGCCGTGTGCCCTAACCTGCGCAGGAGCTGTACCCTAACGCGTGGCAGCCTGGCCAGAGTTCCCCCTGGTCTGACGCGCGCTACTTCTTGAACTTTGAGGTGCGTTACGGCTTTGGTGGGTATGGATTTGGTGTGGAGGCACGCGTGGGCATCGATCTTGAACTTTGAGGTGCGTTACGGCTTGTTGGGTAGGGATTTGGTGTGGAGGCACGCTTGGGCATCGATGCGTGTCGAGCTTTACATCCGGCGCTGCCATCTCGGGGTTGGGCGTACGTAACTTGCGTTCCAGGGCTGGACGGGAGCAGCTGGGCGGCAGGAAAAAGAGCGTTCCGTCGCCGGCACCCAACCCTAACCTTAGCCCTGACCCCGCACTGCTCTAAACCATGCACCAAACCGCAGTCTGGGTACACCATGGACACGAGCACCTGGCAAGGCAACGTGGCGGGCGTGGCGTCGCGCGGCAGCACCACGGTGCTGGTGCAGCTCAAGGCCGGCGGTTACATTTCGGTTGGCGACATTGCCAGGTTCACGGCCTCGGACCGGGAGGGTGCCCTGGTCAACTACCTGTGAGTAGTCGAGTGTTGCATCATCGTGCGGCCATCTCAGCATATATGTAGGCAGCAGTAGAGCGCAGGGGAAAAGCCAGGCTACGAAGCACACAGGCATAAAAAGTATAGTGCGGTTTGGGCTGGGTGGGCGGTTGGGTTTCGGTGGGGGACGCTGCCAGCAAAGCCGCCTGAGACTGGGAGGGTGGGCACCCAAGGTGCAGGTTATGTTCACCATCAGGGCCCGCATCCACTTACAATCGCACAGGTACGACGGGCAGCAGCAGGGGCGGCCGGACACCAGCCTCATCAACAAGCCCAACCTCATCCACTTTGCCTCCCCAGTGATTGGCGTGTCGCCGGGCGGCGCGGAGGGGCTGGTGCTGCTGCAGCTGCTGCGCCCGCTGGCCTATGACTTGCGGCCCGACCAGTGGAACAAGGTGGAGCTTCACAAGTTTACCAGCAAATACGTGTTCGCGGTGAGTCATCATCATCATTGCATGGCGTTCACGGCGGGTGTCATGATGCTGCAGCCGCGGTGCGCCAGACACCTTCTGCCTGGGGCCTTTGTGGGGGTGAAAGGACAGTGCGTCCTGGATGGCGTTGTGCTGCTGGGATTGTGGCGGCAGCGTCCTGCAGCGGTGGATCCCTGGTGTGAAACCTAACGACCCCCGAACCACCGTGCACCGCGCACAGGCGGGCGTGTCGGACCTGACCATGGAGTTCGCCCCGTCGCTTTACAACGGCCACAGAAAGGAGCTGGGGTACAACGCGCTAGGGTTTGTGGGCTGCGTGCACTGCTGGGCAACAGGTGTGTGTGTGCGTGTGTGGGGCTTCAGGCCGCAATCAACCAAGGCAGCACGCGTCAGCAGCGAGGCAAGGTTGGGCACAAGCCCAGACCAGGCCAGCAGGTGTGGGTGTGCATTTTAGCCCCCCCGCTAAAGTTTGCCACAGTGGCCGGTTGCCATGTCCGAACTGGCACTGCGCACAGCACGCACTTGCTACACGTA